>MNPL01001377.1:0-36884 GCA_002081605.1 Tropilaelaps mercedesae
CTATGAATATTGTTAATATAGGTAACCTACTGGCGGTAGTCATTGACATTCGGTCATCTCGAATGGTGAAATGTACATTTATATAAAACAGGAGCTGGCCGCGCTCCCTCGGTTCTACGGATGAATTCCAATTACTAAAATAACGCGTTATAAATACATTTGAAACCGACTAATTTTTCGGGAAGAACTTAATCGAGCTTTTTAGGTAACAGAACCAAATCCTAATTAACAAAATAATGCCTAACATGTTAAAGAAAGCACATCTGATAATTTCTTTTTGAGCTAACACAAGTTGAAAAAATTAAATGCGCGGAGATGAAAAAATCACACACTTTTCCTGATACAGCTCATTAGTTCAAAAAGACAGTGACGAAAATCAACTATGTCTGGCACATGAAAATCCACATTGCAAGCAATCTTGTCAGTCTGATATCACTTAGTATAGACAAATTATTCGCAGTGATATAATACTACATATTGAGAATTTCCATGGAGTGTGTTTGAATATTTCGTACTTGGTTCCTGGATGAATGTGCAGAAATCTCAGATACGGTAGACGAATGCTTAAATGAAACATGTTTATTGAAGACACTACTAAATTCTGCCTTCTCTTAAATTTGTTGAAGCACACATGCGTATTCATAATCGTTATAGAAGCCCATGTATCTCCTTAAAACCTATTACAAATATGTTTCTTTCATATTCCGTTTCTCTCTACTTCTCACTTTCTTCTTATGCTGTTTTGTACATACACATGCGCCCGCTTACATACATTGCTCGTTTGATTATGTGGCTCGCACCTAACCAGCGTTCTGGTATGACAAACCGCTCTCAAAGCTTTAATAATACCAATTTATACACCACTATCAGTAGGTGTTATTATAATGCTCGCCATTACCGTAAACCGGTCACTTGTTTTACTTCATGAAAAAAGTCAACGTTGAGATAGGTATCAATTGTGATTTTAAATGTACTTCATACAACGCCCGTTCTACATCACTATACACAAACCTCAATGAGTGAAGTAGGCAACGTGCAGTGCCTGCCAAACATCGATTTCTTAAAGCAGGTAACATTGCCTTAGTAGGTTGACAACAGATATCAGATCAGCATCGTCACTTGTCACTGTACGAAGTCATAGATTGTTTACACTTTGGGTCCCCCATACGTCTAAGTAGAGCAGCGGTTTTTTTTCGTTCTCGTCCTTCCAGTCGCTAGGTCGCTGGTGTACGCTGTAACCTGTAACCTTAACCGATACTTGGCTACAGCCAGTTATTAAAAAAGAACCACGGTTCGGATTACGCGTCATTTATCAACATTCATACAAACAGAAAATGGCTTATGGTACCATCAGTTTTATGTTGTTCTATTCGCCGTACAGTTCACCCAAGAACAGCTACTTTCAGAGGACAGTGAGCCCACTAGGTGTAGTCGATCATCTGGTTTGAGTAAGTGCAGACGACTAAACAGCGCCGCAGAAGAAACAAACCACCTTAACACTTACATGCGCTGGGGGGATTGAGGAGTCTAGAACACGCTGATACATGGTTAGGAGAGGGGCCGTGAAAGAAGGTTGACAGGTAGTTAAAACAGGGACGCTTTCATAGTCCTACAACGATTTCTACTAGAAAAAATAGCAATATCTTTTACTAGTCATAACTGACTGCCCCTTAATATTTCCTATGAACGTAGTGTATTACAATTACATGACACACTATAGTCATTTACGGGGAAACACGTAGTTTATAAAGATGCCTTTTCTCTCAACTAATCAAGTACCCTAATACAGTACAATTGAGATGGCCTGAAACAGAAAAAAAAAAACTAAAATAATCGTACAACATTTTCTTCTTGGAAGAGCTTATTCGGGCTGAAAAACGACACTGTTACTTGTTTCATGTTTTCCAGTGGCCGCCATTAGTTTGTGACCTTCCATTAGGCGTTGTAATATTCGAAAAAGTTGTTCGTAGCGCTTCTCTTGTCATAATAACAAACCCGACAGGTAAGCTCGTGACGACCCTCGAGACAAGGTATATGATAGGCATGGTTGCATGCAAAAGTGACCGTTTTCACATTGCGCGACGCATCTCGGCATATAATCCTGTGGCGACATACCTGTGAATCCAAACGGAGTAAATGCGTTTGAGCAATTAAGGGAACGTTCGGGAAAATATGCGGTTGCCGTACCCGCAGTGAAAATACTATATAGTCGTTACGATAGCTCGTAAATTTAGCCTAACCGAGACACTTGGCTGGCAGTAGCTTACCTCGCAAAGTGCGTCCGCAGTAATAAAGACGCCTCGTCGTCGAACTTGATGGAGTTTCTCGAACAGAGAACAGTGGTTACTCGCAATGATTTTCAAACAGCTTTGACGCAAGTTAATTTGAAGCTTGAAGTCCTGGAGTATCCGGACCAGCGAATCGCGAAGCTGCGGAATCTATTCGACGTCAAATCAGTGAGAACAACGTGCAGGACGAAATCGCATAAAACAGTGAAACTTGCCACTATATAACATAACTATAACACGTTGTCCCATATAATCCGCGACCAACCCCGTAAGCACTTGTCTGAAAATATCTAGCAGAACTAGTGGGGGCTAGCTCCCTTCACGGTCACTTACCTCGAGGCCAGCCGGGATCGCCTTAATGACGTTGGTCGGGTCAATGTAATTGCCGATGCGATTCAAGAGGATGGTGAGCAGTGCCGGACGCTGGACGCAGTGATTCGTTAGTAACGTCCACAAATCATCGCGGTCTTGTTCTTTGCAAAACTCGATCGCTTGTTCAACGTCTTGCAACTTTTAACACATAAACACAACGACCAGTCTACCGTTAGACTAGGTCATGATACCGTGCTGTAAAGATAGCGATGTCTACGGAAGTGTAAAACGGCTCCGCTGCAAGTACAACGTCTTCAGCTAGTAGGCAAACAAAGGGCGAGTAACTCAATGCAGTGAGTGAATACCACAACACTGGGCTAACCTCATCGATAATAACTTCCAGGGCTTTTTTGTGAGAACCCATTCGTTCGTACAGGAACGCAGTCTCCCGAAGAAATTTATTCTTCTCGCATACACGGAGAGCTTTTTCCAACGAGAACTTGTTTGACTTCCTGTAACATGATCGCACACAATTTAGGTGAATTAGGCTGTGAAATATCAACCAGATTAAAGAAATGCATGAGACTACTGTACATACCCACACATATTATGCAGTGCCAAGAAGTGCAAATCAAATCAAGGCGACGACAAAATCTAATTTTCTACCATACAAAATAGTCGCATCTCCACCAACGTTAAATAAAATGAATATTTAGTCTACTACGTTTAAATGCATGTTGTTCATATTCTCAGATTTTTCTGAGATTATAAAGGGGTATGTCGCACGAAGTTGTGGTCCGTTTGCTTTAGTCTAAAAGCCGAGAATAGCAAGATAAACGCCTTCTCATTGAACCAACCTCGATGATTGTCCAGCAAAAACAATAGACACAGAAACCCACCTAAAAAACGCCAGCAGTAATGACGGGTCATGCGTTGCAAAATAGTCAACCAGTTGGTCATGGTCACCCTCTTCTAATGCCTCCGGATTCTTGGCGAACTTGCAGCGAAGATATTCAAGTAAATAGTTACGGTGATTCTGTAACTGGCTGCTCACCTGATGATGGCATAAATTCAAATCATGGTTAACATAAAGTTATGTTAGTTCGCCTACAGCAATTGCAACTTCATCCAACAGCTTACATTTATACTAATGCATTTATCTAGTCAATTAACGCTATCCGATGGCTTACTTGGGCGTTGTCGTCGTACTAAGGCCACTGCCATTGGTTTATTCGATTCGATAAATGTTTCATGATTAATGTACAGACCCGCATAGAATGTGCGGGTCTATTCGATCAATCAATGATTGAGCTCTTATACAGCTCAATAGGCGATTCGTAATACATTAGCTAATTCAAAAATCGTTTACAGATTTGTTCACCTGTTTCACCGTATAGCAGTCCTGCTTCGCGAAAAATAGGGCAGCTTCTTTGTAATCAATTTGCATAAAAAGTAGAATACGTTGAAGAAGGCGATCTTTGAGAAACACAAATTTTCCACGTAGGAGGGCATCAATTTCTTTAGCCAAGCCGATTTCCAGAAAGATGTCCAAAGCATCCGTGTATCGTTCCTGATCGACCAATAGGAGGCCTAACAGAAATTGATAGATCAAAGCATAACAAAAGTCACGGGCGCTTTGCTGTCTTCAAATACGATTTAGCAGAAACTTCGTGCAGGGTGCCGATATACAATATACATACATAATATTAAACTGAATTATAATAAGATGTATGCGCTGACCAATAGCTTCTCGTAGGCTTTTATCGGGCGCGTACTTAAACCTCTCCTCGGCGGCCCTCTTAACGCTGCTTGGTGAATAGAGTCCTCTCCAGCGGCGAATTAAATCCGGAAGTTCGTGGGGTCGTGTGTGTACATACTCGTTCAGTACCATCTCGTACGCTTCGAGACATAACGTTTTGCCGCATTTATCTGTATATCAATTCAAGCCATATACACGGAGAAAAACCAGAATAAACGTAGAATAGCATCTGCTTATTGGAGGCGCGTACGCTTTACTTTATTCTTTTGTACATTAAATTTCTTTGTGCCATTCTAAAATATTGTTGTTGGGTCGTGTAAATGTTTTCAAGTGAGAGTAAAGTTACGTCCCTTGAATAGGGTTAGGTTCCTGGGTGTGTCTGGCTACCAGGCGCTTCGCCGTAAACGTCACATTTGAATTTATCAATGAAGACATAAAGGCTCTATAGAGAACTTCTAGTCTGGCCACTCATCAACGTACACGGAATATATTTGGTTATAGTGTGGCAGAGTCGACGACTGGCGAGCATGAAGACCTGTTCTTCCCATAAAGTTTTCTGAGATCCGTAGATCCTTTCGCACAATGGGCCGACCTGCGAAGATTCAGTTGAAATGAGAGAAGTTTGTTGTATAATCTTCTAGATTCCGTAGTACGATGGTGATAAATGAAATCTAACCTTCCATTAAAAATCACTTCCGTCCATTTTTGAGAGATATATACTGGTCAACATGCAGTTGTCTAATAGGAAAGCCCATTAGGCTTTATATGTACATTTTATGGTTGGGTAAAGTGACTGGCAATTTGATTAAGGCCATCTTTGGCTTGCATAATGTTTGGTACAATGTAAGTTAGTAGATTCTTCCCAGAGAAAGTGAGACCGTGTTTTTTGGCGATGTATTGCACTGAGAATAGTGTTACATAGAATAGGTTCAGGTAGAGCGGCAGGTAGAGAGAGTACTACACTTACCTCTTCCAATCGTTCGGTTTCTAGTAGATGGTTAAGATGATATCTTCCTACAACGAGTTGCGTATGCCGCTTAATTTCACTGCTACAGGTGGTCATCATCTGCATGGCTTCCTCGTATTTCTACAATGGACAAAATTGGTTCCTAGTGGTTATTGCAAAAACGTGTCACACCATTATTACTAGTAAATCACATCTGGATTTCGTACGGTCTGTCAATAAGCTATAAAATGTATTTACTATGTGTACGATTCACAGGTTCGTGACAACTATCTGGCGCGTTGAAGCGATGTTCACAGTAAGGATACTAACCTAGCATAAAAGCCCTAAAAAAATTTTAAAGGGCGGTCCATAGTGTTCAAATATATATACGCCTATGTCGGAATAGATTTGCTGTATGCTATTTGGTTTGTATTTTATAAGGATTACATGTGCCTATCTTTACTAATAGGTGTTGCTTCTGAAAATGGTAATGACATTTTAGTATTCATTTAATCAAATTTAGGTAAGAGTACGCCTACGAAACACGCAACGGTCAATGAAAGAGCTCCTGATAACAACAGATAGCCTGTTATTCTTTCAGGTTTGAATGTTTTACGATAGAAAATATTTTCAACTGTAGACCACTATATATATATAGGAAAATATCTAGCAATCATTTCGAAATTCATAGAAGTATGAACTCGTTCGCCCAACTCACCTTGTCGGCAATGAGTCGATCAATGTAGTCATCCCTGTCCGCTGGCCTGGCGACAACAAGCTCTGACGTGCTCAAAATGAAGAATCTGTGCAATAATTCGAAAAGCATACGCAGATAACTAGATGCCATGCCTAAAAATTTTCATGTTCTACAACCTCCCAATCTGTAAATATTGTTAATCCGCTGAATTGAATTCGAGGCTGGTTGTTCGAAACTCTGATCAATAGACCGAATATACCAATAACAAAGATTTTTTACTGAAGGAATCAAGCCTCAAGCAATAAAAACACCTCACGAGTTCGAATAGAAACGAACCTCAACGTAGGAACCTACCCGGCTGTAGGTTCCTACGTCTACAGTGTTATTTGAACTGACGTACTCTGTAAGCATCCACTTACCGACGTCTATTAATGGACTGACCCCTCTTAATTAAAAAGGATTATCAAGCGCTGTGGGTTATAAGAATTTCCTTAAGGAAAATACAGCACTCGGTCCGATTCTTCTAACGTATTAGAGTCTCTCGCACTCTAGCTTATGCCAATCTTATGCCACCGGTTTACCCAAGTGGGCTTTAAATCCCACTTTGCAAATCACAGGGATCGCTTAATGCCTCTTCAGTTTCATAAACAACGAGACACCAGGAGCTTGGCAAATCTTTAATGTACCGTAAATCGCTGTTTATACTGTTTGGGAACATTTGTTCATTCATAGATATTATGTTTACGCACCGTTGCTCACTAGTTAAGCAGCTTAGCATGAAATCCGTACGCAACTTCGTAGTCATCCTCAATGGTATTCTATCTGACGATATCTGTAAAAGTAAGAAATTTGTACAATTGTATTATATGGAGACACACACGTATTTAGAATGCTGAACACATTGTCATCGTGCATTTGCGTGCGCTTTGCGAGCGGAATAGACACGTAGGTGCACAGATTCGATCCCCGCCGCTGTGCATTTGCATTTATGGCATCCATCTTACGAGGTAATGCAAAAAGCGGCACCGTGGATATTAAATGTTGGCTGACGGTCAGCCTTAAAATATTTATAAGTATTTAACATATAAAATAGTAATATAACGTTAGTATTTATGGTTTTTTCTATAGGTAGTTCATGTACTTGTTGAACTGACCTTTTTTATTCTGTCTGGCTTCTTAGCTATTTCGCTCTATCGTTTGTGAATTGAATACAATTAATATTATAGATAAGTATAAATCAAGTTGCGTGGGATATTTACATTTAATGTTTAAATGAATATTACCACAAACAACTGTTTGAGGCTAAATAAACACCGTAAGCGTGCAATTTTGTATCTTTTGCTAAAATCAAACTCACCTGAGTGCAGTATTTGTTGTGTGGTTCGAGAAGCTGGAACAGCATTTGCGCGGAGTTTTCTCCACCATTGGCGAGTTTCTCGGTACCAAGTATAGCGATATTTGAGTTGCATGGAGCAAGTCCGCAAACGAAGATGTCATCCGTAGTGAACATGGACGATATCTCTAGGTAGAAGTTTGACGTAGACGACTGTGATCGACGCATCGTTTCGTCCTAAAGTGGTGGGAACGGAAGCCGATTTGGGTGACGACCATGTAAATGTGGCCGGAAAAATCCATCTCATGAATTTACTATTACAAGAAACGTCTTATACTATGTTAATGAAGGAACATATTCACGATACCTTGTCTTTGATATTACATAAGTTTATGCGGTCGGCCCAACCAACGAGCAGCTGACGATCGTCCATCCAGGCAAGCTGACATGGATAAAGTTCGGGAGGACGCGCTGGCACCTGATCTATCTTGCATTTACAAATCATCGTGCTATTTGTCATATCGAACACAATTACCTGCAAGGTTATTAATTATACATATGTAAGTTGAAACGATAAGATCAACCTGATATTGTTATTACCATTGTCACATTTGCAAGTGATAGTGATACACAATTGATACCCTACAATCATACTTGAAGCTTTTGTTTGCACGTTTGCACTCACATAAATGGGCATGTATTTGGAAACTTTCATTGAAGAAAGATGCGTTATTTTCTAATAATATTTCTAAGCATATTACCAATTATGTAACTGATATTATCAAATCAATTCTGAATCGGAAAATCTCAGAAACATGTGTTTCTCAATCATTTTAAATCTTGACTTAGAATATAAATATTTAAAACAATTATAATCGACAAGAATTATATGTAAAAAAATTGCTGAAATGTCAGCTATCGAACGAACAACGATTAAAAATATCAATTGCGAGAATTTTTATAAATTCTGGAATATACAGGTAATTTCAAATCATCCTTCATCTGGGTGGTTTTATTGCAAAGACAGGATTCTTACGGATCTATCAGTGGCAAATGCGGCAAAACGACCTCTCCAACTGCAGCCTCGCACAGCACCTTCACCTTGATAAATCACGTGTACCTTATATTGGTTGAAGAAGTTTTTTTGATAATACATTACCTGTGGACACGACAGGCTGTTACACACATTGTCCAATCATTACTTAAAAATAGATACCCTGTATTTTTGCCAAAAAAATAAAAGGGCCAGATTTTTAATTGAAGTATATATTCTTGTTTTTTTTATCGAAGAACCCGATATGAGGTCAAAACGACTATAATTCGCACTTGTGATCACGTAAATATGTAGAATACTCATCCCGAAAGAAAGCGGCCACTGATAAAAAATATACTAACCTTCTCGGTTCCAATAACAAAGCGGCGTTTCCCATCACTCCAAAACTGCGGATTCAACACGCAAAAGTACACAGGCTCCGCAAATGGAAACATGACATTGTTTTCTTGAGACGCTGTTCCGTGTATAAAAACTTCCCCATCTTCGGCGCATGAAGCCATGTACTCCCCTGAAACCGTGGCGAAAAGCTCTGTCAAGATAATGCACAAAACTTGACCCTATCCTAGCTGTACTGTAGTTGCGTTTGCAGGCTGCATCTGTACAAAAATCTCTTTTAATATCATCGCCGATGAAATCTCGATTTTTTTATTTCTGTATATGTATATCGTGCAGTAAAAACCTCTAAAAAAAATCTAAAAAAAAATAATGAAAAGTCGAAAGTCTCACTCCAACTGTATTCGATCAGCTGGATGCCTGAAAATCAGCGATTCAGCTTGGCCAGATCAATGACAATAAATTAACCTTTTTCATCGATGGAGATGTGACTGACAGGTGTCCTATGGCTGATAAGCGTCCGTATACGGTTGCCTTGATGATCAAGTATGTGAATATGGCCCACCTGAGTGCCCACAAGAATAAACTAAAAATCGACAGATAAAGTAATATTATATGATGTTAAAACTAACATATAAAAACCATAGAACAAAAAAAATACAATAAAATAAGATAATTTTTCAAAGCATAAATACTGTTTATACGATTATCAAAAGCAGACATGGCGTCTGAGTAGTAGCTTTGGTGGCACTACGACAGAGTTCCGTTTTCTAGCTAGAACGTTGAGCCAAAAATTTTGACATCGTTTTCTGATGGATTGTGATGGACTTAAGGAGCTGACAGTATGTACCTTATCGTGTACCGCGATACACGATCCTCCCTCTTTTTCAAGTAAACCCTGTGCGTCATAGGGAAGACGCTCGAAATGAAGGGCGCGTTCATCCTCTTCATCCTCCGAAGGCGCTCCTCGAGAGGACACCATCTTTTCCTTTGTACACTAAAACCAGGCGTCGCCCAATGGACATCAACAGAGCGGACAGGCACACTCCTTGAACGATTTTACAGAGCCCAAATTTTAAATGTGATATATTAGCGTGCATAGTGTGATAATATGTAACATACTTTGACTCGCAGTCTTCAACATACGTATGTATGTAGTCCAAAATACTAATAAGCGCCTTATTGACTACTAAGACGATAAAGTCGTTCTTAAGGAATTTCTTGAGCGTACATCTGATCACACACACAGTATACAGTATTAAGCTTTCTCGATACGCCAAACTCTAAAATATGTCACTACTGAAATGCTATTGAAAGTCGACTGAATGTTATGGTCTACGACTGCTTCGGTTCTGGACTAAGTGACTAACAGCTATGAGAGAGATCTGCTAGAGATAAGCATATTAACATTATATCTGATATATTTGATACGATACTTACCTCAATAATTTAAAAAGGTTTAGTTGTGTTCAACAAATAATGGTAGTAATGGACAACTAATCCACACTACATCTAAAAAACTTAGAATTTTAAGTGATTCAACAAATATAACATTGCCAGAATACTAACCTGCTTTGTTCAATTATCCGCAATGACTATAATGCAGTCAAGTTTTTGGAGCATAGTTACGTCACGCTCACAAAGACTGGCTTAGATGATTAATATACGTGATAGAAACGATCCGGGATCAAAGTTAGAATGGCGATCATCTAACGAGTCTATCAAAACTAGCTATCTCAAAACACTATGGTGTAATGGCACTTTTTCACACTATGTTCAAGAGGAGGGAAAAATATTTCACACACCAACTACCACTACGAAGTTTCAAGATGTATTGTAAAGCCTTGACACGTGGTGGACATCTTCGATGGCTTTGCTTTTACGAAGGCACCTCTGAAATAGTGGCAAACCACTTTAATTGCAAATGTTTACCAGCGTAGGCTTTTAGTTTATGTAGATGTCACATGTGAATCAAAGCTGGGAAGGAAAATAATCAATTTGACTCACATAATAACATCGCAACCTGTGGCGATGGCGTATAGAGATTTTGAGCCCATTGACAAGGAAAAGCCAAGCATTACATTGACAACATACCTCTCACAGGCGTGACAGAATCGGCTCAATAAAGTGTTGCAGCAAACATAGCCCGTCGAAACATCTCTTATACATTTATACTGTTGAAAAGCTATGAAACAGCTGACCAACCCTCTCCTGCAAGTCGCCATTTTGATTATGTGCTGTTTCGCGCGGATTTTGAACAGGTGTCATCCGACGAATGATCAGAGAAATGGCTGGTATAAGCCACTTCTTAGCTTTTGAGTTATGATAAGTAATTTTTGCATTAAGTGCCTCTTATCTGTTGGGAGACTACAATATTAAAGGTCGTGTCGTGCCCAGTTTCATCTATTCGGATTCAGATAAAGGTAGAAAAATGCAAAACGGCCTCTAAGGTAGTAGCACCGCGCACTATACCCTCAAATGTTTTCGTAAACAATTTGCTTGTTTTGTTTGTTTGTAAATTTAAATAATACGTGCGTTGAAAAAGATGTATTGACTAAACAATTTGGGTGTAAGTTTTTTCAGTGTTTGAAACCGGATGCTACCGTTGAGAGAAACATGAATAAATTTTTTGTGAAGCTTTTGAAAGAAGTGAAACGAAGCATACCTATGATATCCTGTATAGATAAAAAATCAAATAAAATTGTCCTTTATTAGTAAAGTTATATATGATTGTGTTGCATTACTAAGTTTTCTTAGTAAAACAGTCTTAGATAAAGTTTCGAATAGGTTTAGATGTTTTGGATGCTTGTGGCGCGTGGGCACAAGCCTCGTATGTAAAAACTTTAATATATCTGATTGCGTATAAGATAAAATAACAATAATAATCACCAACACCATCCGTATTATGATCATCGACCTCTTCAGAATCATTACAGTGTAACCATCAGTGATGAGAAAATATTGTAATTGAAATATTAATTTTGCGCAAGCAACTCGGGTAGCTAATCAGCTTATGACAGCATCAGTACGTATAGTACCGTAGTTAGATTTCTGAGTAATGAATTCACACTCATACACAAGAACGCACATGCATTCCCGCGCTTTTGAACATTTTCGGTATCGGACTCTCTTTGCATATATTAAATTTACAATGCTAGACAGAAGAGTAACTCAATCATAAAAAGTTTTATTTGTGCGGGCTTCTAAAGTTGGAAGATAATGAGAAAAGCATTGACCATTTTTGTCCCGAAATATGAATAACTAGACGACGTTACCTTATCAATGAGAGCTTTGGGCCATGTAGCACAGGCCATTAAGGAGCGAGTGCTAGTGTTGACGACGCCTCATTAAACCGGTTTGGTTACCTACACTGTAGCTTTCTTTATTTTGAAGCTCGTGTAGAACTGCTTCATTTCAACGAATGACGCATATTTCAATGACACGAGATAGATACTGGAATGACCTATCAATGTGCGAAACCGTTTCGTGAAAAATGACACAGCTTTGTCACAATCGCCCGTGACAACCAGAGATTTTTGGACGCAGAGATAGTTATTTCTTCTTAACGAATTGAACGTTCGATAAGCTTGTGTAGAACCTCCCATTTGGATCTACTATTCACCTTTATCTTGGTTTTTCATGCAGAGATCCATATTTAACTATTGATATATTCATATAGTCTCCATCGTGCGAATTTTTAAACCTTGGAAGCCGGGTGGGATATAACCAAAACTGAACGTGTTTGCTATGTACTTGTTTAGGATTAGATAGCTTTAGAGGTAGAAAAAAGTACACATATTACAGGGACGTTAGAGCCAAACATTTATTATCACTTTATTATTTGTCAAATTCTCTTGTTAACGACATGGAATCTCTCGGGGGTACACCGAAGCCGAAAACGATATCTGTCAATCACCATGGCACTTTTGGATCAACATCAAGTACGGCCAGACTGTATGGCCATTTTCTAGACCCATAAAATCTGACTTCAAAACATGATCACAGATGGCGCACACACCAATGACTTATCTTCTTGTGCTGACGTATTGTACTAGCTTACGGCTTCGTCTATATGCTGTTCCATACTGCACCATCTATTGTTCTTTTGTATTCCATTCTCCTCGAATACATTTCACCACGTTGTCTGTCAAGTCTTCAACACAAAAAAGACCTAACCGTAGAGATGTATCGATGGGAGCTCAGATTTTTTAATAATATTTTAGAGTATACCGTGTATCCTTTGACGGCTCTTGCAAAAGCAGTAGATCTGCAATGGCGGACGTGCTGATGTTATACAAAATCTCATCATGGCTTCGATCATCGTTTGCTCTTCACGTTGATTCAAAGCGAGATTCAATCAAAAAGGGCACGTATTCGCGCATAAAAATCTTTATGCAATACGGAACTATGTACGTTACACCACGCATCTTACGACAGAAATACTACTTATAAAAAAAACCCTAATAAACATCACTATGGATCTGCACAATATAACGCATCATTGTCTCACTTAATTATTCTGCATTGTCATCTTGTGCTAATGAAGAAAGAAATTTTTTCTGGCAACTAACAAATTCATTGCTATCGTCATTTCTACTGTTATGGAGGCAACATGTTAAATTATTTGTTTATCTAAAATAGACGCTAAATAAGACAATTATATTATTCCTATTTTCACTCGGCACATAACGAAATGCATCGTCACTTTCCATCGCTAAGCAAAAGCGCGCGCGTAGCGTATAACATCGAGACCATCATTTTGTCGAGAGTTTGTCGGGACGAAGTATCGTCTATAACAAGTATGGCATACTAATTGTTCATGCGCTACAAAAATTGACAGATTTGATTCATTTAGCTGAGATGCAATGAATAATGAACATTTAATACATTTGCGAACAGATTTGCATGCACTTGTTCTCACTCTAAAGTATATTAGCTATTTTGCCGCCAAAGTAGAACACATTTCCAAGCGTACGCGAACGTATAGGAGCATTAATGCATGACTATCAATCGGATACGCGTGCAGTCGATTTCGTGTACTAAATTTATATTCCACCATCGGCCTTCGTACGTCAGGTGTTTTCTCAATGATCGTCATTATTTGAAAATGAATCATTCACGACTCCGCAACGGTAAGTTATAGGCACATTTCTCATATGATACAACCACTTACCAGGGAAGCGGCACTTGAGCCGTATGTAAGCCTAACGAAGTGCAACTTTTAATACACTAGATGAACTAAAAAAGCAAGCAAATCCGCAAAGTGTAAACTGACGACTGTTTACCTAATTAGTAAGTTGTGGGCAAACAAATGGGTAGTCATTAATAACAATTACTATATATATATATATATATACTATATAGGGTGGTTGAGTAAGATATCAATCTGTCTTAAGTGCTGCAAGTTGGCTGAAGTATGTCCAACGATGCTAAGAGCTTGTACGCACCTCCGTTTGCAGTTGCCAGCGCGCTTGCGATGTCCAAAAACTCATTTAGAATAAATTTTTTTAGAAGAAGCCCATAACATTCAGGGTATATGGACGTGTCAAATTACACAATTGTTTAGAACTACCTAAATGCATACGATATGGTTCATTTTAGAAAACGGGCATATGATTGCGTTCTCACATCACAGGGTATATCCAAACACGCTAGAATGTTTACACATATCTTAGCAACAACATCAACAGGTTTATGGTTGGTGGTGTCCCGCTTGTGACAAAACCTCTGGAAAATAAGCCAACATCTAAAGTTATCTCTAGCATCATTTACATCAGATAACTTAACCTAAGAAAATGCAAGCTGCGGTTATGAATAATAGACTACAGCACAAAAATACGGCTTTTCATCTGAAAAAAGTGAATTCTGTGAACACAGCGCTAACGGTGTCAATGCATAATTATCAACCCTATTTCCAGGATTTCTAAACCAAACATATGTTTAAGCCTTACCAGCTATGCCTATGTGTGAAGTCTGTCAGCCACTATGTGTGTGTCTACCGCCATCGAATCAATATTTTTATCTGGTCCTGCTTGCAGCGCTCTACTTCCTTTTCACGTGCTAAGTTTTAATTAAAAAATTCGCTGGGGAGTGTCTAACAATATGCACTCTGTTGAGTCGCAGAACATTCAGTTCTTGCCAATGGTCACTCTTAACGCTCTAACCGGACAACGTTCTGCCCATGGTCTTTGCTTGTTGCCTTCTCTTGAGTTCTTGGAGAATAATGAGTTCATTCGTGAGGCGGTTGTCCTCGCGGATCTTTTCGCGGATTGACCGCGGAGTGTCGGGAATCAGCCAACGAATCAGTGTTGTCAATATCACAATGACGTTCTGCGGGACAAAAAACGTGAATTGAACAGAATTTTATTTCGAAACTCTTCATTCCTTCCTCACAACACGGTCGGGCGATGGAGAAAAACGCGCGGGTAAGACACTGCTGAATATAGACTGTTGTTTCAGCAACAAACTTTTCGGAAAAAACGACTTGATAACAGAGGTATGAACTGGTAGCGTTAGGTGCGTTACATACGCTCATGACTTTCAATAGCCAAAACGGAGGACCAAACGATTTACTTACCTCAAAGATAAGCACAAACGCCAGCCTCCAGACGAATATTTCCCAGAAAACAATGGTCCGCTTGTACGTTCGGTTGTTGTCCCACGGCGGAGTCCGATAATCTGAATAACGGCAAAGGGTCGAATTGCCAAGTAATTCGATTTTTCTGAAAGAAACACAATACGGTGAATGTGGTTTATAATAGATGCTGAAATGGACAGCTAGTTGGCTCGTGCTGGTTGACGGTGCAGTTGCTGCATCTTCATTATCAAATCTGTTGTGCAAGGCTACAGGTCTACGTTTAGTAATGCAACGGGTCCATAGCTAGGGTTGGCGTCACTGAACATTTACCTTGAGCAGTTTTTGTGTGGTGCGCGTTATTTTCCTTTTACAACCGTCAATGTGTTGTACGCGCAACACTTACCTATGCTTGACGTCAGGATCGTAGTGCTTTGTGTCAAATATCGATAGAGTGAACTTCACGTATCCGACCAGATTATGGTCCGGATTGTACTTGAGCATGTAGTACAGCCGGGGTACGAGTTCCGAGGTAAACGCTATGATTACTGCATTGCTAAGAACGGCCAGCTTGCCTAACACGTCCATTATTCTATACCACACTCCTGCAATATGCGTTGTCCGAGTTACTGTTGAGCAGACCGTGCCCAGTATAAATTTTAAGCGCACTTCTCAATGGCGTGACTAATGCGTAACCTAACCTTAAACCAGTTAACCTGTAAGGTTGCCTTATTTTAAATGGGTCAGACACTCATCAAACCCGACCGTGTTCTTCATCTAATCAGAAACCTGTTGACCTCTATTACACCCGTCGCGTCACGAAAGCGCTATGTTCAACGCACCAATGTCCTTCACCCGCTGTCCAACGGGCCTTCGGAATTGGTTAAGTAGCTTTTTGGCGTCCAGTCGTATTTCGAAGATATTGTTGATAAGAGCGAAGAGCGGAGCCACCGGAAATGCTGCTACGAACAAGGTCACAAAACCGTACTGCAGGATCATTTCGAGATATTCGAAAAACAGACCCGTGTCTCCCATCTCTGGTAAGCAATAATCCCGCTCCCAAGGCTTTTCATCGTCGACGTCAGCGCCATCAGCAGTCATCTTTTGCTGCGCTCCATCTTCATCCGGACTGATATCAATATACTTCGTTAGTAGCGTGACGGTTATGAAACAGTAGCAGTTCAAAACGGAACAAGGTTACACAGTGAAAAAGACCAGAGGTCTAATAATAGCGATTATTTCCTTTGCTAATGTGACATTGTAGTTCCTCGGTAAAAGGGAATTACGTAACTACCAGCGGATATGCACTCCCATTAAGTGACCTTAAGTGTGTTGTCAGATACAATAAAACTGCAATTTAAAGTAAATATGGCCTGATAAAAAGTTATTTTATTGAAATGTGTTGAGGGGTATATCTTGTCGTACTCCCTGTTGCGCCGGTCTTGACTGCGCTCACAAGAGCATAGCAGCTAGAACAAATGTCATACACCACTTACAATGGTTCGCTTCCGGACGCCTTTTTTTTGAAGCATTTTCATGAGGGCGGGCCAGAAGAACTCGTAGATAGCTGAAAATGCCTGCTTGCCGATCATTATCACGGCCAGCTGGATGGACAGCTCCTGAAAGCATCCTCCGGTTCCGCAAACCTCCTGTTGATAATGACCTAACACGTAGTTATATTTTCCTGGCCGGCCCACAAACCTGAAAATGGACGAGAAACACGCACATGGAAGAAGTTTGGGTAATGAGACGCTTTTTTATACCATGGGAGGACATCTCAAAGAATCGCATTTTGAGAATCGCCAAATTGAGCGAATTAAATTGCGCTTACAATAATAAAGAATACAGGTTAAGAAGTATTTGCGCACAAAGTATTGAGGTCAGGTAAGATTATCCAAAGATGTTGTTATTCCTAGAAAAACAAACGACCTTCGCCAAGTGTACGTGACGCCAAAATGATATTGAAGTGTAAGGTAGCACTTACTTCCCTTTAAAGAGTGCGATGTAGAATATGGACGAGTAGCAATTCACAAATTGCAAAAGGTACATTTTCAGTGTAAGCGAATCGTCGTACTCGCTCTGTGTGCGTGGCATCTCCAAATCGGTCAGTTTAACAGCTAGTTTCGAATAAAGCATGTTGAAGCCGAGAATACAGATCAAGTTAAGGAAGGCAGCTGTAGAGGATACAATGACCGGAGTATATAAATCGTCGCCTCCCCGAACGGCGAGAACCGCTCGGAGCGTCATTCTGTAATCATGCACCACATATACATGTTTAATAGTTATATGTTAAGTGATGGCTCGCTGATATGAAAATGTTGCCCATTAAACTCGTTCATTATAAGTGATTGACACTAGTTAAATTCGGAATTGTTTCTTAATGAATGACGAAAATGTAGGTTTGAAGGTTTTGAAGAAACATTCATTTGAGGTAATGATTAAGCATGAACAAAAATCAATGTATATAATAACTAAGACATCTATTGCCTCGGGACTTTCATTCTTTCCAGCGGGAGGTCCAGCGCGGGGCTTGTGCGATTCCCATGTACAGTTTTCAATGTTAATATTTACAAATGTACTGAGGATATAACTGCACCGGCATGATAACTCAGTGGCACCTGTCTGCAACTTTTAAAGTGCCTTTAAGATACCTTTGTGCTACTTGTATTGCACCATATGGTGTTTTATGGTATAATAGAAGTGCCTGCTAATGCTGCTTTTGTGGTACGTCATAATGTGCTCTACTCCGCTCTACCAGCACGTTGTAATGTTTTTTATGGTTCGTCGTGATCTTTCTGCAGAACGTTACGGTATTTGTGTAGTTGTCCTTACAGCACATTGCTGCGCATGGGCATTAAAAACCCTGTCTCCCGTAGGTTAACGTGGGATTCTTAGGACCCTGAGATAGGGTTTGGGGTCTCCGAATCAGGGTACCCCGAAAATTCCCCGTGGCCAAGGTTCCGTTTAGATACTCTAAGATTAACAGCGCTTATCAGCCCCTAGCAGGAAATCTCTACATACAGTCAGCTTAGTTAAGGTATTAAAAAACATGTTCAAATGCATAGCAAACGAGTGAGAGTAACCTGTACAGGACAACGCCGATAGCCGCCGATACGCAGAGAAGTACTGCTAGAAGTATAACCGATATGGAGAAGATTGTGTACGGAAGTTTCCGCCGCCAGTAGGGCGGTTTCACGCCGTCTTTATATTTGCCCTCCTCGATGAGCTTTTTTTGAAGGACTGCCATCTTGGCGACATATTCCGGTCGTGAGTTTTCTTCCAACGTATCAAAGCCTGTCAGATCCCACTGATACGTTATACGACTACAATATCTGTAAATGTAATGTTTTTGAGTCTGAATGAGAATGTTGGCTGGTTGTGTCCGCACAGCGTGCTTATCAGATATTGGTTATTTGAGATAAGTAAACTAGGCTAGCAATGTGTCCAAGCTGTCCTCAAACATTAATTCTAGAGAATGGATACGATAGACTCCTGCATTGCGAGGTAAGATAAATTTCGTTAAAATACTAAAAATGAAAGTACCTATTTAGGTACTTTTATTTTTAGTTTTATTTATTATTTTTCATTTTGTTTTCCCTCTTGGCAACATCTAGTCGTACCTTTTCCAAAGTTCTAAAAAAGCGGCACTCCATAGTGCCATGAAGATGCTAAAGCAAACGGTGGCCGCGTTGTCAAATAGGTAGGTCATCATTGAATGTTTACAATTTTCTTCCAGCTTCCAGTACTCGCAACCGTCGTCACAGGTAGGGCACATAACGAGGTCTTTGTCTCGCAGGCACACGTCAAGGCTAGTCGAACGATATAGAATACAAATGAAAGTCAACAGTTCATTCAAGAAACATTATGCCTCTCTGACCTATGGCTATATAACATTGCAGGCTTGAAGGCTGTGGTTAAAGCGCCAAGTTGTCTTCAAGAATTTTGTTCCACCTGCAAGTCGATCAGCTTTTTTACAAAATAGCTAAATATCAAGACAATAGAAATCTGCCTTTGTCGACGTTCCATTCGGTGTTCGTTTTACGCAGAACAGTCCAATATTCTGTACAGCTCACCTGGGGTCGTTGGTTTTTACGGTCATAATTCCGTATACAAAAGAAACGATTCCGACAATTGATGCCGGAAGCAGCATATACGTGTAGAATCCCAGCCAGGCGAAATAGAGTCCGACTTTGACTCCGAAGTATCTTCGAATATCGTCGAGTGGCTGGTTGCGGAAGGTTGAGAATATAGACGCCCACTCAGAGAGCAGACGATGCCTTAGTGACTTGTCATTTTCGGTGTTCGAGCCCTCGTGCAACGGGTACGCGGCAAGGTAAGTCATGTCGGTCAGCAAACGGTTAATGCCGAAATCGTAGGCATCGTTACTCTGGGTGCGTGAAAACGTCTTACGCTGCAGGATGTAATTAACGATTTGAGATCTCTGAGCCGAACTGAAGAACTCTTCTTTCACATCGGGAATGTCAAATCTGTGGCGCACGTTGCCACATTGCGACGGCACAGATTAAGACAAACACAAACGCGCACACACACACAACACGCGTTAGGGTCAATACGTTTTACGAACATAATTTTTTAATAAACTTTGTTCACTTTTTTCATTCACCAAAACGTAGACTTATTAGAATCAAGTAAACTCTTGTAATATGCTAGTGCTCTATGTAAATGTATCTCGCAGAAGAGAAATTTATGCGATTCAAATAATCGTAACTTAGGGATATATATGGACACTGCTTTTCGCCTATTTGAGATCGTCTACCGATTGAGATGAAGTTATTAGTAGCCATCAGTAACTACTCACAGATACTCTTTGGTTTTCGAAAAGGTGACGGCGAACTGTTTGTGCATCATCTTTCTCGTGGGTCGTGGCTGAAGGCTGAGTCGTGAGGCTGCGAGCGCTTTTTCGTTTTCCTCTTGCTCTCCAATCTGAAAGATCGTAGGGTGAGTATTTTCAACACAAACCTCAATCAAGGTTGTCAATGTACACTGTTTACTAATAAAGTACGCTTTAAACTAACGAACAGATAACCGTTCAAGTTGGATTGCCGGTGCGCCAAGAAATTAGCACACTACATCCATCTGTGCAGTAGAATATTAAAACAATGAAGGTACGCACTTTTTTCGATAGCGTTACTTGGTTACATGAACTTGGAATCTACGTCAAACGGCGAGAATTATATTCAGGTCTTGTAAGTTTCCGTACGTATTTTTTAACGGTGCTTAACAGTTGAGGTGTGGATATATTCGTAGAATAGATCATATAAGCATCCGTATAGTGCTACATAGCTCTGAAAAATAAAAACGGTGATATTAATAAAAAAAAATGCAATTTTTTTATTTTAGTGCAGTTAGTATTCTCGCCGAAAGACAGTGCGCAAAATAGCGATCCGGTGTGACACCCTGACAAATCTAAAAATTTTACATAGAGATATACATACATCAGACTGGCAACTCCTTATTATCCTGGTGATTTCGTCACACTTCGCCGTAAAGCTGTCCGTCACTTTTTGCATTGTTCATTCTTTAGTTTACTGTTTAATGATTCCTTTCTAATAAGATTTATTTAAATCGTCCCTAACCTTGATAAAATTCAATAGGTACGCGATTTTAATTGAACTGGACAGTCGATTTATGGCTGAGGGTAATAAAGTATATGCTAAATCTTAAAAACACTAGATTTTGGCGCATCCATTCACAGGTAGCGTCGAATAAAGGAAATATAGGTATCTCATGCCTGAAAACCATCGGCGAAAATTTGTAAACGTGGTCAAAGCTACATACCAGCGGTTGCTCCTCGGGCTACCAAAGAAAGCGTTAAGAGAAGCGACAACTGGTTACTCAGGTTACAGGACACTAAGTTAGTTGAGTTAAATACAACATTAAGGGCAATGAGTTGAAACATAACATTAAGGACCATAAAACACAGATCTAATCAGACATATTCTCATATGAGATTTTCAGATCGCGAGAAGCAGATAATGTAGTGAATGTTCGAAAGATTTATTCGCGTGTACCGTATAAATCACTTTTGGTGACTTATACACCACCCTGTAGATGCTCTAATACACAGGCCTGCGTAGCATCGGTAGGAGATAACAGTGACTGAATTTCAAACATGAAGTGTGATCTGCATTGCCCCTTTGTTTCATTCAGAATTTATTATGCTCCCATCCTGTCAGTCCCCATAACGACTTGATTTCATAGTAAATGGACGACAGCTAAGTAGAATTTAATGGACGATAATCATACTGGACTCGAACTAGCTACTTCCCAAACGGTTGTGCCTCATGGTACTAGCGTCTCCCCCGCTCACAGGCTAAATCAATGCAGCATTATCGAAAAGCTAACCTCCACATAGACATAAGTGTATATATATATATATATATATATATATATATATGTGTGTGTGTGTGTGTGTGTGTAATAGATATATTTACAGGTAGACCAGACCGATACATTCCAATATTGATGTCTCTTGACGTAACATTGACACTGAACAAATGTTAGTGGCAGGTGAAATGGTCAGAGAGGTGCTGTAAAATGTGCCCATGCAGTGCGACGTCGTTTGCCATACGACGACGTGACTTTGGACCTTTTTGTCTTTAATACAATACGAACCTCTTTCGACGGCTGAGCGGTTCCTTCAATGATGGCTTCCCATTCTTGCTTTCTGAGACAGCTCTGCTCGGAAGAGGACCAGTCCGAAGCATAACAAGGTGGCCGGGAAAGGTAACAGGGGCGCAACGTGGATGCACAACACATGGTTTCGATATGGTTAAGTCACACCACCACCCACCAATAGGGTAACCGATAACTTATCGGCAAGTGGCCTTATCACACACGTATAGCACAGCACTCGCCACATCGAAAAATAGTTAATATGCAACACCTGACGAAAATTTCTTAAAGGGCCACATAAAAACCCGTGCGAATTCTAATCAAATAATCAATGCACGAGATTGATAAGCTTGAGGCGGAAAAACCACTATGAGCGTCTCGGATGTTTGTACATTGATAATGGACATTTAAACAGGAATTGATGAATTTCGTAATCAACATATGTACTATGAAAGAAGGTTGCAGTCGTTATAATATCTTGAGTGCCACTGAAGTGTTCAGCGATACGGAAACGTTACAAGTGGATAAGAGAGCTGTTTGCAAATTATGAAGAAGAGATTTGAGCATGATGTAGCAGTCTCGAGGTTTACACTGATCGGATGGTGATTATCCCAACCGCTCTAATTGTGGATGTCGTACAGTGGCCATTCAAAATGGCTTGTTAAAGAAAAAAAAGACGAGTTGCAATGCGGTTAGGTAAATTAAGTATACTTTAAGTAGCTTGAATCATCAAATTTCGGCAGATGTAGCAAGTAACTCTTTCTCAGATCCTTGTTAGTAGGTTGCAATGTTTGATGGCACACACAGACACATAATTCGTGCTCTAAGACATACCCGTAGCTGTGAAATAAAATTATTACTCCTTATCTTTGTTAAAATTGGAAATCGGAACCTTCTTTACTAACAAATCTGAAGATATAAATGCCATCTCGATTCGCGCATGTTTCAATATATTCGAGCAAAGTACGTTGTGGTTTCAATACCCAATAACGGTTTTCTCTATATGTCGTGATGCCCATCGTACTGAAATGTATCTCTTGCTTGCCAAAGATGGTAGTTATATTTTAGTCACAATCATCAGATCTTAAGCTATATACCTTTTTTGCCAACGTTTTTTGTCAAGCACTAATATTTGGTTTGAGAACTACATACAAATAATAATGTCCTACATAAATACACATTATGCCGTATAAGCCCTGAAGCGGATTTTAGAGATAAGGATTTTTAAAGCACGCTCCAATTAAAGATGAGCATATGAGAATACAACAAAACGTTGGTTCAATGAGGAAATGTATGTTATAAGGGTGGATCAAAATATGCCCTGGTAGAAAAAAGAAATAGTTTTATTGATATAACCGGTTTGCTGCACATCTCTACACTGCTCTACGAAAATGCTATCGTTTTCCTGATAACGCTGGTGAATAATAGTCAAGCGCACTCACCTCTTTCACCGGCATTTTGAATCGCATCATCTCCGCGTACGTACTGAGAACTTCCCACGGAGCGTTGATCTTAATGAACATAAGGCCTCCACGAGACGGACTCTGTCGAATTGATTATGCATTTCGGCGTTATAGTACCTTTACAAAATTATTTTTATTATGCGCTTTTTAATATGACCTAATGTTCAGCTCGGCTACTGTATATTTGATATCTGCTGCGTCAACTTAATGACGTTTAACTAAATTCCGACGACAGCTAATCACATACTGGGTTATTAAATGGCTTACCGACTGTACGTAATCGAGTTTCAATCCTGCCCGCATCAGCTCCTGCTCAAAGATGTCTCGTTTTTTTTGGCTGTCCTTATTCGTTGGGTCATATACCAACACGAAGTCCACCTAGATTATTATTATATCAAAATGTCATTATAGCCTAGCACCAATATACTTTTCAGCTGACAGTGATGGCTGACATTGGTGTATTTGTTTGCTAAATATCGTGTTTGACATAGTTTATCCAATAGGTTTGGGCTGAGTGAATAGTGTTGTGTATCTACCATCTGCACTCAGTCTCCAAACTGGCTCATGTTTACATCTATAGGACCATGTGACAGATCAAACTCATATTGATAGCTAGGCAAACAGCCTGGGTCGCGGTCAAATCACAAACATCACCCAGAATAAAAGCCTATAGGTAAAAAAAGTATGAGCAAGAGACAGGTTATCTTAAAAGATCGCGCCTCGAATGGTAAAAAGCAAGAGCACGGTTTAGTGGCTCTCGATTTGCTTGCCGAGATCGGATGACATTCATTAGTCATGGCTACGCTGTTGCCAAAGACAGAGATAGAATTCAGAAATCAATTGAGATGTGTCTAAATTCCCTCCTTTTATAAAAGAATTATGGACGACCGTACCTGTTGACGTCTAGGTAAGCAAAATATATTCGATACCATTTTGACACTGTGATGAGGCCAATGCGTCGCATATCATCGCCCATATCAAATCACGTAAAGTTTGGCCAAAACAGTCAAATTTCTCAGAACACGAGCTGAGTGTCACAGTATATTGCACCATTTGTGTAAACACCCTTATTACCGAAAGCTGGTTTGTCAAGAACGCACGTTCTCTATCCTGATCCGCACACCCGTGCGGTGTCCCATACAATAATATTGCTTGCAATATTCAATGCACATCACATAGAACGACAGCTATGTTCTTATATATTAACACGGTAACCTATTGATGTGATAAAGTCTTACTTGTGAGGGTAAGGAGCACCAGCGATACGTATTCTCTATGACGTGGCCCCTCTCGTCTTTTAGAAAAGATTACGTCTAGCCCTCACTCGTCACATTTGCTTAAATTGGCCTTTGTAGTGCAAAAATACGCATGCCGTATCAATTCAATTCAAAATACACTTTAATATTAATATTTGTTGGTACAACGCGTATTCGTACCTAGGCCAGTGATTTTAGCCACTTATGATCGGAATTGCACAATTGTGCAATCGCACAAACATTGTCTAGTTTCATTGGCAACCAATATATGTTCGTCTACCGGATATGATAGGTAAAGTTACCGTACTCGTACCCAGGTCAAACAATGATTGTGGTTTTCCTGACAGCAATACGCGATACAGTTGGAACTGCAAACAGTTGTGTGATTATAAGATGGATGGAGATAGATACTACTCTAACAAATAGTGTTGTATGGCAATTCTGAATTTTTTTCGCTGAGACCCGCATAAAGCAACTGCAGAGCACGGTTTGTTTTGTATACTCGAAGCTGCCGCTCAATCGTTAACCTACCTCTAACAATGCATGCTCTGAGCTCGTAACTGACTCATTCACAACTTACCTATCTTAAATATCGCTGTCCATTCAACGCAAACATTTTAAGTGATTCTGTTTGCTCTCATGTCTGAGCGTTTTGTGTTGTGTCCTCGATTTACGCGTTTATTCATTATTCTTACCTTTGAGTAGCCATCGGACATGTAGCATACCCCGGGTTGTTTCGGCCTTTGCTTCTGTTTTGGTGTATGATTCTGTGATTGCGGCATGTATTCCGCGGTGAGAGTCTCGTGTAGGATATCCTCGTAGGGACCCTTGGCCACAGTCTCGTCTACAACGAAAGCGGATCAAAACAAAATTCGCATACGTATGTATCCATAAGTCATATAGGTTAATCGTCGACCGCGCCATATAACTCGATTCTAACACTTGTACCAATTAAGATACCATTTGCTTATGATAGGCCTTTATTTATAGAAGATTACATGTAAACATGGACGGGTCATTTACCGCACGTCGCTATTAGCCTATACAAGACAAAACATCGCATGTTGTATAAAAGTGCTCGGAATATTCGACGTACAAGGGAGCATAACCGTTCTCCATTCCTTTTTTTATTAAGCACACGGATCACAGAGTGTATATAACTAAATAATATGTAACATATTTTTACATAGGCTTTTCGCAAGCTAAGCGCCATCCAACCTAAATTAGACTATCTCATACCTATTGAGGAAAGACTAATGTTCGATAGGAACTAGGATCAATATTTGAACCCAAATATTTGAGCCCATTTTAAGTATTCGTTAATCTCTCGAGCGCGTTGTAAAACCGATTATAGCTGCTATATTGACGATGTGCTAGACCAACAAGCATTAAAATTACAAAACAAAAGGACTGGACATTACTGAGTTATCTGAAGCCACATGTTTCTGCTACAGTAACAAGCGAACGCAGAAGGCCATTAGCATCACGGGATACATATCCAACAGAATTTTCTCTACTCATTGCCTGCGTTTGGAAACGTACAACTGACTGTTACAATCTTCAGAAATGTGGCATTACAGCTGAAATAAGCCTAATGCACGTCTTCACAAAAAATAAAAGAAAAAATAAATTTCGGATGCTTCGACGAAACGCTCAAGGATATTTCAAGCTCTCAGGTGCTTACAAACAGCGAAGAGTGAAGAAAACGTGACTGTGTGCTTTTGTCCCCAGAAATTTATTTTTTAAGCTGGCTGTGGGTAAATTTGCTCAATACGAGTATTAATTAACAGTCGGAACTTACGAAACAATTTCGGCGCAGGTCCCACTCGAATAGTGAAGATTCGTTGGCCACCCATGACGGAATTAGCCAATACCTTTCAGCACCAGTGCTTCGAATAGATCGATGAAAACAGCTAGAAGTCTCTTGCATTGACATGCCGTTCACCTTTCATTAACGGTTCGGAGAGCCCGTGTCTGTGCGGCAACTTACATTACATCACTTCATCTCACAATCAACAAAAACATTATACCTGCTAGAATACAAGTATAAAAATTGTACAAGCATAGTAGCCACTGTCAGAAAAAAGTGGCAAAACCCATTGTCCGATAAGAGAACTGGATAGCCGGCGGGGTTTTCTGTGGGCCAGTGCGAAAATTACCTACAGCCTCTAAACCCACTCGGTTGTTGTACAATTTGTATGTAATCTTAAAATTCTCGATTGAGCAACTTATCGCTTCAGATTTCGGACCTGTATTTTCGAATAGCCAGGGGTCAAATGTTATGTTACAGCGCTTTTTTGGGAGATTTGCAGTACAGATTAGTATTAGGATGGCTCTGTAGGTCCGTCACACTCTGCTATTCCCTATCCCTATGGCGCCTGATGCTCAGGTCAAGGATATTGGAGAAAAAGAGTTTTTCTGGTATTAAAAGTCTTGCTTCTTACTAATTCAATTATCTACACAAAATAGTGTTTTAAGTTTTGTGAGGCCAACTTGTCGTGTAGAAACCGGGTTGACTCCCTAGCTACACTTCAAAACAAATATTTTGCCGACCAAAGTAACCAAAACTGGACCAAAACTACCTTGAAGTAATATTGTTTGCGAGCAATGGTAACTTCTACGATTAGTGAACAACTCGACCCGCGTTATCCATAACATGGAAAGTTGACGTAGGCAAAACTGGATTTTGTGGATTTTGGGAGAACATACCTTTTAGCCTCAGCGGGTGAGGGCAGAGATCGGAAGAGTTATCAGCAGCCCACACCATGTCATCCGGGGGTCGTTTCCGGACCCTCTTTGGCCAATGCTAATAAGCTGCCAATCAAGGCGAAATAGCGTGTGCTGGCCCAAATACCCTCACACGCGACACTCCACCTGTGTTGCCTCAGACCGACACTATGTAAAATACTGACCTACTTGCTGAGGTCCAGACAAATTCGGGGTCATACTTCCGAGTGGGTCTGTTCTGTTATGGTATCAGAATGAAACGACATGCAGTCACATAGAAGATGTCAGGTTTATTGCCTTTAGAGAGGCACCGTTATCCTGTTTTGTAATTTGACTCGTATTATTAGTAACAGCCTCATTGTATGCATCGAGCATATGCGTTTCGCTACGTTAATTTCCACTGTCTGATCTAGCGTTTTGCGTAAATTAACTTAGGATGCCTCTGTGCCCAAAAAGGCATTACGTTTTGTTGCTAAGTCGTTGTGTCTCTACGTTCTGGCACAGCGTGTGCTACGGGAAGAATAAGTACAACTAGCCGGAAAGAGGATGCGGTATTTAATAGAGGGTGGCAGGGCATTCTAGGTTAAAGCAATAGTTCTGGGTAGGCCATTAGCCCAACTACGGAAAAAATAGAAGACTTACATCCGGCGCTTCTTAAAAATCGACCAGCACATACTCAAGATAGCGCTTTTTTCGAAAAGTCGATAAACAAACACAAACACGAATTATTTGCATGCCAAATAATGGAGCGGGCCGCAAATCTATGAAGGCGTCGTCACTTCATTCTGCTTATACGGCGCATCTTGGCCGTGTGCTGTCCTTAACGCAATAAATGTTGAGGACATGCCTGTTTTTGTCTTCCCACTATTACAACAAAATACTAACGACTTAATAATTGGGGGTTTTTGTCTGTGACGCTACTTCATAGAAACTTATCCAACGGTTCGTTTGCCTGAATTACATAATGAGATATATGATCTAGTCGTTCGAATGTTAGCATGGAGATTTTTCCGGGGACTGTAGAAATGAAGCTGTGCATTCGTGAGCCTATAGACTGTGTGCGAAACAACGGAAAAATGCTCGCTTTAACCCGCTATGTCCCTAAGATGTGTTGCTTTTGACTATCGCAAAGCCATAGCATGATATCCGATACATTGCATACCACAGGGATCCTGAAAATCTGAAAAGCGAATTTATACTGCAACGCTAGACCAGCGCAATCACTTATTCCTGCCAACATTTTTATGAAGACGAACAGAGTGTTTAAAAATAGATAATCATCTTAGTCGGATCTAGATCTGAATGATATTACTTAATGCAAACGGTCTCGGCATGGCCGGTACGAATAGACGGCCGCGCGCGATGGCAGAGAAATTAATTACGTCGCCACACAAATCACTCAGCGACTGTTTGCTGCGTGTAAATAACCGTTTGGCCAAGCGCTACGGCGTCTATCGCCACTATGATAAATTTAACAACTCTTTGGTCCACAAGTAATGCCGTCCTTAACCGCCGTTGTTCAACTCAGCATTGGTGAGTGACACCTTCAGTTAGTTTAGAGACAGTACCGACTAACAAAAGACAGGACACTCGTTCGATTAATACACAATAGAATATCACGTAAAGGAGAGAAATATACGCCCGCATGCGTCACAAGTAGAAATTCTCTTTCGAACATCTTCTATAAAACCGGCACCCATCCTTGACATTGGCTGGTGTGTGGCAATCCGTACCTGGCCATTCTGCTCGAACGCGCACCTATGATATCATCGTTGCCACCACAGACAAAGCCGAGCGAGAGGGATGCATATTAAATGACTAATACAACGGTGAAAATCTTCCTAGAAATTGTGTGGGAACGTCCTAAACGGATCTCATTAGAAGGTAGCGGATGTATGTGAGATGTGCTTAGCATACGACATATCCAGACATCGCTGCGATGATCCGAGTAGTTCAGGTGAATATTCATCTAATGCCGTAGTTATTTTCTTTTATTTCAATTATGCCACTGAATAATTCTATTGAACATATCAAATTACTCGTAGGCGTCTGGATTCGACTCGAATATCAACCAATGCATCGAAACGGACTCGTCTTCAAACGCATTCGAAAACAGCTGTTGCAAACCTAGGCGTTCATGCGTGCTTAATGGTGAAAACAAACTGAAAAACCTACGACGCGGCGATGATTACATGTTGCCCTGCACACATATGTATTGCATCGCAGACACAGAAGTTATTGACGTATACTAACAGTGACTCGACGTTTTGTTTTACAGCGTCGATATTGTGAAAACATTTTCTGACCATCATAGCTACGGTAGTTGTTCAAGATGGGCTGTAATACCACGTAAACGATTTTACGGGGTCAGTAAGTTTCAGTGATATTTCAAGCCGTTCTTCATAGGACATCGCGATAAACCCGTGTGTGATTGTCTGACGGGCGGCTGCGCGTGACGTGACCAATATTTACGCTGATCTGTAACCTACTACGTCCTAATTTCTATCTCATATAGATTGCATTGACTAGAAAGTGTCACTGCAAATTGCGGTCGAAAAAAACGGCCGCACCAGCCGGAGACAATGCTTGCGCCGAAGGATGACGGTTTAATCTTATTTGGCCAAGGGAAGCAGTTGAGCGCGCAATCTCAGTACTGTTAGTATAGAGATAGCTGATAACTAAAAGCCGGCACGTCGCGAGCAAGCCTATGCACGCGTAATTCGAATGCCGAACAGCTGATATTTCGCCCGTTGCTAGTCCTAATCGGCAAAGACCTTCACTCGAGAGAAGTGTGCCTTTCTGCGCCACCAATTGCGAGATCGGTTAGTGAAGCCCTTTATCTTAGATATCTCGCTACTGGCGGCCGTCTTTAATATTATGAACGACAACAACTGCGGTTCACCCGCTGGTTCCTCGCTGTATGCTAATGCTTTGTCGATGCTCTAATCATCTAGCGGTTCGGATGTCTTGCCTAGTGCTTACGTTCCGCGTTTGTGTCACAAATATCGTACAGTCAAACGTGCGCAATAATTAAAGGTAGACATTCTCTGTATCCATTGTTCGTTACTTATACGGTATGCGTAAATACGAAGAACTCATCCAGTTTAAGGAACATTCACTAACAGGATGCTGATAAAAGCGCAAGGACGAATAACATTTTTATTCTCACTGAGTGTACACACGGGTTTTTGAACCTCGTCTGTAACGCCATATGCGATAAAAAGGACGCAGGCCGCAACGTTCCATATGATTCACCGAACGGCCGGGTGTCTATCGTTATATCAGCTTTGATTCTACTTATCTACTATGACGAAGTGAAGAATGCTATTCACAATACAACCCACTAGAAGCGATCCATTGTAGAGTTTTCATGCCCATATGATTGTAACTATAACCGTGTGCTTTTGCGTGATTTTTCTAGTTCTAGCAAAATTCTACAGCCGATATTGTCCGCCTCCCAACGCTACATTTCTCAAAATGTCATCTTATCCTCGTTATAACCCTTAGTACACTCCATATGGTTTCTTTTCCATGTTCTTCTAATCAAATGCATACGGTGGTATTAAATAATGCACAAGCATCCTGCGAAAATTTTTATACAAATTGTTATCACTATTTGTTTGAGTTAATAACTATCACGGACCCTTATCTATTTATGTGTGTTCTCCCACGACTAATTTAAGTCATGTAATCAATGTTATATCCAAAGCCTCTCCCCTTGTTGCCACCGGACAGGTTAAAGGACCGGACATCGTATCCCCGATTCAGCTGCCCCGTCAACAACTCAAATTGTTTCTAGGACTATGAAAGTAAACTGTACGCGAATTCTTCTAGAAAGCTGATGTCTATAATCCCAAGACTCATTATGAACGTTTGTAATAGCAGCACACTAGCTGGCAACCGGCGAGTCAAAAAAGCCTTTCACTCGCTTGAAATGTGTGAGCCCAATTTTGCTCTCCAAAGCCATAGCATTTTATCCATTTTTCATGTCCTTGTGCAAAGAAATCTATCTTCGACAGCAGTCCAAGATTTTTGACTGGTGTCTACCGGTAGCTGTCCGGTTTCCAAGGCCCAAACGAAAATCTTGTTCTCGAAAGATATGCTTGCTTTCCTGCCCGCCCGTAGGCATCAAAAGCTCATCAAAGCTGCAAAAGCTCGTTAGGCGGGAGGTACGAGCGTTGCTGTTAGCTATGACTAGTATTAGCATTATCACATAAGTTCCAGGGAAGTCTATGTATCTTGTGAGAGACACTTTGGACAACACATTTATGCTGTGGAGAATTCAGACCGCTAAAGACATTTCTCGCTGCAAGCGACTGTACGCACCGTTCACACGCCGCCAGTGATGTATGTGGTACACGCGTTAAAACCGGTAGAGTTTCATAGTCACAGACACACAAATCAAGCAGATGCCATTTTAGCCAGCGAACCCTTTCAATGACTGGCCGGTCATTCCGCTATTCGGTCTGACAAGAGGCTTGGCTTCTAAAAGGGTCGTTGCTATCGAACAAAATGAAGAAAATAACACATTTAACATTCGTCGCTCAAATGCTGATCCACTGAGAGCATTACCCACATATAGAAGGATATAACAATTGAGATCCGATAACTATTGTAAATATTACACTAGGTAACATTTACAATAGTTATTTCAGCTACAATAAAACTACCAATGGCTGATGACCTACCAATATTAATAAGACAGTGTACTATGAACAATTCGTAAGCTTGAATAACTCTACCCGACTTCTTTGGGGAATTGCTCTTGCATTACGCAAATCACCCTAAATATACAAAGTGTATCTGTCGTCCAATGATGTAATTACGTCTACATGACGCTTTCCTTCTTAGCATTGGAGGCTATTGAAAGCGAAAGTTGTGGTACTGAGGGGATATACTACTATTATTTTAATGAAGAAGTAATGAGTCTAACATAATAACAGCGCATAGAAATAGCGTTGAGCGTCAATGACTTCAAAAGAAAAACGTGGTATAAATTTCATTAATGAGCTTGAATGGGTCACTGTTGATAAGCGACACGAGAAGAAAGATAACGGTATCATAACTCGATTTGAAACCACTCAATGCGAAGCCTTTGAGTTTTGCATACAAACCTAGGAAATTTGCGATTATCGAATGTAGTGCTGAGCTTCCAAGGTATTCTCTCATACTATATGTATGTATATATAGTCTAAGAGGAAAGTCAAATCCTACGCTGCATATTATATTTTTAATCTCTGAAGTTCAACCTTGCTCCTTTAAGCGTCTCATATAATTATTTTCTTACATTACCATCTATATTAAACATGTATTATTAATTCAGTTTGCCTTGAGAAAATAGTTTCTATATGTTTGTATATTGGAAAAAGGATTTACATGCCCATTCGGACGATTTACCTGCATATGGCCATGTGTTTTTTACATATATACAATATATGTGACCTTCGTGTCTAATAAAACAGGCGGATTGCCAGAGGTTAAGAAATTTCTCTTAAGAAATTTCCTTGTTATCTCCTTCGGTTGCATACTGTATTGTTTAACCTAGTCCACCGCAGGTCTGCTTATATGCTTGGCTATCAGTAATGCTTGAACGCGAATACGAGCGTCAACTCCTGGTAACATTAACAATATGGTTTATTGTGGACTAAAATGCTCCGACTAGCGGCAGTTCGACCCCCAACGCCCGTTAGCTAGAAGAAGTGCAGCGATGGTCACCCCTCATACTGTTTGATGTTGCTTGCCCAAGCAACCAAATTTATCTACTGTACATGTATATATAGTGTACGAATAGATAGTATATATATGTTTATAGGATTCTACATATCCTACTTTCGGGCGCACTTACCCAGCTCCATCTCGAACATGTTGGCAAACGTTACAGAACAACAGGTATTTGTCACACACTCGACTTATCCAACCCACTGAAGATGTATAAATACAAATCGTTAGATCACCTCATAGTCGAGGCTTTACACATATCACATCGTCTACCGCTGAGCCACACACTCCGCATCGAAGGCACAAGATTTCTACTGTTTCGTTCCAAAGGAATGCATTGGCTCCGCTTCTTAAGGCACTATGGTCAGTTCTCAGTAATGGTGGTGTGATACAGACACTGATCGGTTGGTTGCTCGGTAGACGGAGCGGCTTGGTTTGTCGCGTTGCAGCGGGGCATTCGCCCAAATGGCCAACCTTGTCCGGCTGATGCAGCGCCGATGTGCTCTATTCGTTAGCAAGCCACCGTTGGAGCAGAAAAGCGCACACGGATAGATATTGCTATGGTTTGCTGTTTTTTTGCCGGTGGCAAATGCCGTGGCAGCGGTTTTGCGTGGCAGTGCTTCGAATTCAATAGCCAGCCGTGACTCTAGTGAAGCTACAGGTGGAACTACAGACGTATCGCCGCCATGCGTATGTCAGCGGCGACGCTGAAGCGCTGCTGAAGATGATCGTCCCGTGGTTGTCGGTGAGAGTGGTGTCGGGCCGGTAAGGGCAATCTTATACCGCTCCAGACCGCAGTGACTGGGCTGCACAGGGAAAGAACCGTACGGAGACAACTCTTTGACGCTCATTGGAAGCACACAAACATAAGCTGCCGTCACTGCAGGTCGAATCGCGCATTCGCCGACTTTCTGTGGAAACATACAAGACCAATAGAGAGCCAATGAAAAAAGAGAAAAGTGTCAACACGTTAAATCTACAGACGCATTTCTGTGAGTTCACATAACTATGTGTAATACATATATGTGCTAGTATATCAGACGACTTCATCGTGATACCGCCTGTTATGATTAGAACACGTTTACCAATGGCCCAATGTATATCGCCTAATAAAAATTACAGGTAAACGCTGATTTCTTATTTCTTGATCTTCATTTTCATTAAAGAGGTGGTAGATTCATCAAACAGCTAAATAAATCTAGGGGCTAAATTTCACCATATGAAGGATCTTACAAACCGTTGCACCGTCTAAAAACCCCACACCTGTGAATTGTACAATTATTACATACTTTTCTTCTCTACTTCGCTCTTGTACTGTCATCCATAGACTTACATCACTCACTACGTAATGCAGAGACGGTCATAGAAGAACTTTAAGATAATGTGGCAAGTTCGATTAGTTTGTGGATGTCGGACGGACCGTACACTTTCCACCGTGATGCGTTGTTGGGTGCGTTGTTTAGTCTTGATCAGCCCCGATCTCCAAACTCAGCTAGGGCTGGGTGACCTAACAGGCTGACTTGTTCTAGGACTCTGAGGACTGATGAGCACATTGACTCAGTTCTATCTGGTATGGTCAGTTATCCCTGGTCATTCTCTGCAAGCTTCACCGGCACCCGGCTGCTTAGGAAAAGGAGACACAACACCGTAGTCGAGTGGTGAAACACTTTGAAGAGGGCTCGGCGAAAAGGACTTTCCCATTAGACCAGAGGACGATGGCACACAGTGGCGAAACTGAAGTGCACGAGAAATTCTAGCCAATGCGAACCAAGTGAGGGGCAAAAAGATTCTTGTCTTCACGGGCAGTCGAACCCAGGGCTTGCCCACAACGCGAAGTCACATTCAGTAGAAAAAGAGACAGACTGGCATTTCCACAAGTATAAAGAAACAGCACCGCCCACAAATTTCTAGCCGGGGTGAGCTAATAGCCACTGTCTAAAGCAAATTGGTAAGAATGCCATCACATTGACAGGCGACCGCAGAGGGCAGCCGCTTTGCGAAAGCCAAACAACAAGACTACATATGTACAGCCACGAATGTATATGTATGTGTGTATTGAACGCAAGAATGGAAATACAGATCGACCGTCATTATACAAATAGTGTTTGTGTACGCTAGGGTTAAAGGCGTAACAATTGAATTCCTAAATCATTTCTTAATATCCAAGTAGTTTTTTTCTGTATTTTTTTATGACGTGGCTGTCAGTGGGCATAAGCGACTACAATTGAGTCCGTCGATATGCCATACTATTTGTCGGTATATCAGAATATAAAAGCTGGATGCTGTTTCTTCATCTAGGAAACCGTTATTTCTCGGTACCGGAGTAACTGATCAGATGGAAATTTCTAAGATAAACCAACGCTGTAAAGTACACTATGCAACCGCGCTGCAAACGGGTGCCTTAGAGAAGAACTGAAGCTACTATGCTTTTCATTTTTTAGGTGAATATCATTCATAATTTAATCTAAAGTCATATTTTGGCTTTCTTGACAATTTATACTTAGCTAGTGGTCATTATCGATAGAATTTTAGAAAATAATTAACACATTTTTATGGAGCAGCTCAAACGCAATATGAACAAGAACTCTAGTATCGAAGCAAATGATAAGACAACTTTCCATAGTTACTTTCCTTTGCCGAACTTACTGCTCAGATCATTGTTGTTATCCAGAACGGTTTCCATATCAATTGCCTTTAATAAGCCCGAACACATAGACCAACCTCTATATCCTTTAATCTCAATAAATGCGATAGATTGATACGTTACATATTTCGCCACTCACTGTGTCATATAATCGTTTTTCCAATAAAAAAGGAAAATGCACCCAAAGTAATAGAAAATGTTAAAAAGTAATGTTCCTGCCAGGGCTCGAACCTGGGACCTTCCGCGTGTTAGGCGGATGTGATAACCACTACACCACAGGAACTCACACAGCCACGCACAGATTTTAGCGCACAAGACCCAACAAATGCGATCGCATGTGCTGCGTCTATTAGCTTCTAATTGGCTCCTTCACATTGTATTGCAAAGCGCTCTTATTCATCGGAGTAAACACGTAATTTGTGGAGTTCTCTTCAAGAAACTTAAGAGTTTCGAGCATTTGCTTAGTTTAGAAACAGCATGAATTGATAAGCTGAATTTGGAACAAAATCATTGTGCGACCGGCAGGTTTCAATTTACAGCCGCAAAGACCCGAGGGCCGCTGGAGCATAAACAAGCAGGTCTAACTCTTACCGTATTAGCTGAAGCGTCAACAAAACGTAGTTTCGAAAAGTGCATTGTAAGCTCACATACGCCCACACAACCCCACCTTGAAACCTACTATTGCGGCTAACTCTTCGCCCTCTTTAACTCTCTCCTAATGGGCGTTCTGCTTTGAAAGGGGCGCTCCACTTAACTACTGGAGATAAAGTTTGACACGAAGAGAACACAGCTTATTTATTATACATATGAAGTTTTATTTGTTACTTGAGGTTGGCGCTGATATAGCAATAGAGTTAAGAGTGACAGGAAGAAAGGGCGACAGAGCGTTGCAGCACGCTTGGCAAACATATTTACTAACAAGGAACACTGGAGCGTAAAAAAACGTAGTGCGCCCTTTCCGAATGAGCGAAAGGACGTCTGGAAACTGTCGTCAAAGGCATATTAACTAGCCCAGAGACATTTGGTGACAACTGTGCTTTTGCATCGCAAAATTTAGCCAGGGTATAAATCCAAGGTTATAAATAGCAATTTTTTCCAACTGCCTATATATATATATATATATATATATATATATATATATATA
>MNPL01001379.1:0-26895 GCA_002081605.1 Tropilaelaps mercedesae
TATATATATATATATATATATATGTGTGTGTGTGTGTGCACGTATATAATCTTCTTATTAGAGTGGTTTACATCATCATGCCATCGTTATACACATTGTCAATACGTAGACGACAGTGATCCATTTCGTCTTATCTATATATCCAGTTAAATAATTGCATTGCAGAGTTTCGCCTCGAGTTCGTGACTTGAAGCTGTTGTTCAATGTTTACGGTTACTGCTACAAAAGTAAAACACATGTTTTACTGTTGTGGTGGTGGTAGTGGTTGTTGTTGTTGTTGTTGTTGTTGCTGTTATTGTTGACCTGGAGCTTGAATTGTATTGTTTATGTATAACTAATTGCAATGACCGGAAGAGCTTTCACGCTTGCACAAATGCTTGGAGAAGTGGCCGTGCCAGGGTCACGGTAAAGTGGTTTACGCCGTTGTAGCTGCGGACCGAATTTGAGTTCTCTCAACAGATTTTGACTAAGCTGGGTGTTTTAAGTCTGCACGAAAGGAGACCCGAATGTAATGGCCGTGGTAGAAGTTGATAGGAGTGTTAGGAAGGTCTGGTGTAAGTTTACAGCGGCACGGCAACCCCAACCGGGAGCTCAACGGGACGCCGCTTGCCATCTCGGGGCGGTGGTTTTTGCCGCGTTGCTCAATGTACCCAACGCCAATCAGATTTTATCATTATTAGAAAGGAGCTATCTTTTTGCAGAAACATCAAAGACGCGTTGTCTCCCCCCGTCTGGAATTGTAGCTCTCGCCCTCGTTTCTAACAATAAGTCGACGACGTCGCAATATATTCAAGACTAAGACCATTTGACATGATCAGAGGCTTGTGTGTGCGTGTTTCTGTGTGTCCTAGAGGTGGAGAAAAACTGGGTCTGCCTGCTTAGTACGTGGCCGCCCGTGTATACCGTTTGTTTTGCGAATTGTCTTAACGTTCTCTATCGACCCGTCTGTCCCTGAATGTATCATATTTTGTTACTTGGTTGTCTACCTATTTTATTTCATATTTTACGCGCAACTGGTGGTCATATCACAGTGGACGTCTCCTCAGAGATGCTTCACGTTACGATCTCTTCTTGCTATCATTCTTGTCAACTAGTGTCATTAATCTTAAGATCCAATTAAGGTTTATCTTCCAGCTGAAGACTACCTCCAGGACTCGTCATTTTGAGTGCCTAGCTTGCAACGCTTCCACGCTCGCCGCCCAGTTCCGTGCTGGCGGACTTCGGGAATCCGTAAAGCCCTAACGCTATCGAGAGTTCGCAAAACGGCGTTGTGGGCCGTCGTCGTCGTCGTGGTGGTGGTCGTCGTCGTTGGTGGTGGTTGTCTGAGTGGTGCGCGCACTGCCCGAGTCCGTCTGACACCGACTCCGGGTCGTATCAGACGCCGTGCCATGATCAACACCGGATGCTGTCCATCGATCAGTGGTGCCCCAATAGAATAGGCCAACGTTCGGCTGGCTGAGTGCTGGACCTCGTCCATAGCTTGTTTGTCCGTTTTGCTTCTAGTCATGCCGTTGTTAGCCAGCTTACTCACTCCTCGTACGCTTTTGCCACCGTTTGCCTCGGTAGAGCTTCGTTACCGGATTGCGCTGACCTCGTTAGCCATCTAGGTTCTGCTTGCCGCTGGCGTCGGGTGCGGTTTTAGTGGCAATGGCTGGCCTAGCCGTGTTAGTCGTTTGGCTGCTGCAATGCCGTGGTTGTCGGTTTCGTGACGCATATCGACGCATGTCCGTCGCGTGCCGCTACATGCTGCTCAGTGGTGCACACCTGCTCGTCCTCAGTGCGTGCCATCCTGCCATTCGTGAGGTGGTCCTCGTCGTCGTTCTCCCCATCGCTGTTTAGGCTGTTTCCTCCTATTCGCTTGCCGTGAAGAGTTACATCGGGGCTATATATATCCACTCGGCGCCGTTGATCGCGCCTGGGTGTCGCATGGGTGTCGTTTTCCACCTCCGGATCGTCGCCGCATCGCCCCGGCGCTGCCCTGCCGGCGACCCTGCCAAGGGGCGGCATTCGTCGACGCCCGGGCCGTGCTCTCTGCATCTGTTTAACAGTATAGCGCTTCTTTCCTTGGTGATGCTGATTGGTGGTGACGGTCATCCTTGAAATGTCATCAACGATGAGTGAGTAGAACTGCGTGGGGTTGGCTGCTGGTGTTGCTTTCGTCGCTGTTATGGCCAGTTGCTGGTGGGGGACGTCGACATTTTTGCTGTCGGATTCTTCGTTCCGGGCTTTACGTGCTACTCCATCTGCTTGTCTGCTTGTCATTATCGTTGTTGTTCTGCTGTTCATACAATTGTTGGTGTTGCTTAGCATTGCGTTCCTTGTGCGGGGAGGGGAGAGGTTTCCATTTGTGATTTCTCATCGCACTCAACTGTATCGTATTCGTCACCGCGGTGGGTGGTGTTTAGTCAGACGGTGCGCGCTGCGGGAGGGTAGAATTGCGTGCGTTACTTTGGCGCTGTGCTTTACTCTCGAATCATGCAAACAGGCGCGCGTGCCGCGGTCGAACGCCGGCGGCACGCACTATTCTCTATTTTCCGTTTTACAGCGATAGTCTTACAATAATAATGTTCACAATAGCAGTACTTGATTCGGTTACGATAGAAAACTAATTCGTCGAGTCTCACCAGTACGTAACTAACGAGTCGTGTGTCATCGGTCACCCCGTCATGTAGCCAACCGCCCATAAAATCCCGCCCCCAGTCGCTGCTCCGTTGATTGTCTCTAAGCAGATGGATCAGGGAGGGGTCCGTAAAAGCGAACAGTCGTTTACCCAAACCGACAATCACCTCTGCGTGCTACGAGACCGACATGTTTCCATCGCTCGATTTCTGGCGCACCAGTGGCCGGACGCATCGCACGAACACGCGAAGACGAACCTAGTGCAAAAGGCGCCTCAACCAGTGTTAGGCCCTTCACGATGTCCGAGGTCAAGTTCGTTCGTGCACAGCGTCGGCGAGCGCTTTTGCCCCCTTGTCGTGGTTATCCGACTATTCCTCCTGACCCCCTTCGCCGTCCGGAGTTGTATACGCCAGCAAGCGTCCACAAGAGTGGACGCGTCGCACGCGCGTAGAGTGTCAACGGAAGCTGTCCGTTCCGCGCCCCAGTCCGATTCGCAGGTCGCGGGAGGCCTCGGGGGGGGTTTGGGGGGTCGGAAGGGTTAGGATGCTGGTGGTGGTGGTGGTGGTGCTGGGCGTGAGGGTGCCTAAGCGGCCTGCCAAGAGGACGCAACGATTTGGGGAAACGACTATGCAGGCGGCTGGCCTTCAACAACAACAACAATCGATGGTCCGCTTTACACCTCTAACAATTGGACTGGCTAAAGTGGAACCTGTGTGGGACCGGCGTAATGGGAAGAAGCTGTGCGCAAGCACGACGCAGTGTCGCGTCGGGCGTGCGCCGCTTCATGCGCCTGTATCGCCTCTGTCCGTCATCGTTGCAATCGTTTCGCTATTTCCGTCTCTGCCATCGGCGAGGTCCCGTGTCCGGTTCCGTGCCGGAGCGGCGTGCGTCCAATGTACCGCCGCTCCAGCGAGTCTTGCGCTTCAAATGGGTTTCATGAATGAATAATCGATATAATACAGCCTACGGTGAGTGCATAGCTGGGAGCTTGTAGTCTCGACGGCTGCGCAGAGCTGGCGAGTTCAGCCGTGAAGGCGGGGGCGGCCAAAGCTCAAGCGGATCGGCCGTCCAATTTTCGGGGGACGCCGTCCCGCGACGTGGTGGCCGGGGGCGCGCCCGGTACGGCCAGCCTGGCTCGGCGTCGCCCCCGGCATCCGGGCCGATCACGAAGGTACGTTCTTCTCCGGGGAGCCTGCCGTGAGCCGGATGTTCGCCAATCAAAATCTGGTCGTAATCTGCGTCTGACTTGCCCCATTCGCTGGGGACATCTCAGTGCCGTTCGTTGCTTTCGTAACCACGTCGTCGACACGAACTGTGGTGGTCCTGGGTGGTCGCAGTCCGGCCGGCAAGGAGCGGCTGCGTTTGCTGTGCGATTCTCTAACCCTATCGTGGTTCCTGTTTGTTGTGAGCTTGCACCGCATGTCGATGTAGATTCATGCTGAGATGAGTATTAGGGTGGCCGTTCACCCTATCTACTGGTGTTCCCCATCCAGCGCCTCAAGGTACTTTTGGTCAATGAAGAGCGTCACGACCCTATGGCTGTAATGAAGATTGAGAGAATCACCATTAGCGAAAGCTATGCATTTCGTGAACAACTACGACAACGGGTTCGGCTTGAGAATGTCTCATACACTTGAAAGAACAGCTCGCCACCGCGAGTTAAAGATTCGGATCATGCCGAGAGTTCCGAGACCCCACCTATATAGGTACGTGGTACCATACAGTGGTACCACGTACCTATATAGGTGAGTTGGGGAATTCGACACAGAATTTGTTTCGCGTCGGACAGCTATGGCAAGCATCGATAGTCTACCACGTGTCAGCCATGCGCTTTTTACTACACGGAAAGGCCCAACAGGTCCAGAGCATTTCACAGAATGGCGTAACCAGTCAGTGAACCGGTAACGGATGTGGCTGACCTTCCTCAGACTGAAGAGCCGTCAACAGTTCACAATGTTCTACTAGACTTACCGCAGGGGTAGTAATAGAAGGATGATGACAGGAAAGACCATCTTGACGTAGGGCCATGGGGCGAAGCCGAAGAAGCACATGACGGCTAACTGAACCACCTGGCATATGGTGAACGCGTGTATTTTACGCTGCGGACAGCGGCGTATGTAGTGGTTGGGAGGGTATGCCGCCTGCTCCATGAAGAGCAGCGTAATACGTTCGAACATCTGATTGCCGTTTAACGAAGTGATTGCCATATAGAGAAAGAGGCCGTCTAGCACCGCTGTGGGGATGTAGCCCAACGGGTACGGTAGTAGAAAGATGGACAAGCCGATTAAAATGTGCGACACGACCCCTGTCAAACGCGTTTCGCGCACTCGTACAATTCTGTAGCAGAAAACAAGAAACCAAAGACAGACAAAAACCGATAAGGGTTCGATGTGAGGACACAAAAAAGCAGGAAGGTCAGATCTCGTGCACATGTCTTTACGGGTCTGTTCAGTTTGGCTGACAACATCTGCCGTCAAACATTATCTTTAGACAAGATACTATCCTATTATAGGTACAAATTTACTAAAGGTGTTATGTCGCATTAGAAAAGCCTGCCCTACGGTGAAACTATATCATGTTCGATCAGATTCTTCTGCGTTACTCGATACTTCGGACTGCCCCTTCGGACTTCCCCTTCGGATTTCTTCTGCACGTACCGTACGATTTCACAAATATACTAACATTTCATACACGTGTCCCTGGTCGACGCGTTCTTCTACGTCGGCCATGCCACGCACGTGCAATGGCGAGTGCGGTAGTACGCCATGCATCCACGGCAATCCGTACAGTGACAGGAATCCATTTACGATGCCCACAACGAACAGGTCCATGTGGTACGCCGCACCTTTCTTCAATCTGTAAGCGAAACGTGCAATGTATCGTATCGTAGACGTCAGAAAACGACTAGGATTTTGGACTCGTCAAAGGAGGGCTGACTTGAGCGAATCATATCCAATTTTACATTAAGCATTTGCAAGGGGTTATGGTGCAACCCGAGAGGGGGGGGAAGCGAATAAAAAGGTTGGCACTGTAGAACTGTAGAATAGGATAATGGCCCATAATTGTTGAACTGTCTGTCTAGGTGACCTTCGTGAGCGGTTTTTTGCTGTATAAATTTGAGAATGTAGCAGTTGCGTCAATCTAGTGCCTCAATGGCGCTTGCTTGTAGCCTCTGAGATACGCTTAAAATGCGCTTGCGGTAAGCTGGTAGATTTTTGCGGAAAAACAAATGAACACCGATTCCGTCCCAGGAAACCTTACATAGCATTCAGTTCGTGTCTTGACACAGCCCCAGAGGCTTCTGGGGGTCCCGCGGCGGGATTAGCGGATTCGAACACCCGGAAAATTTTTCAAGCCGAAACCCTCTGCAGATAATCTAGCAGATATTAATTTTCCTCCCCCCCATATTGCCGGTTGATGTAATTTGGCTTCAATCTATTAAATAATTTGGTTTTGTGAAGTAGCTGATAAAATGGTTATCTATCGGACGATACGCAGATGCTCGAAGTATGGGTTGCGTTCATCTTTGTGAAGGGTCTCCTGGATGGTCCAACAGGAGTGGATTTTCATTAGTAGGTTCGTAGTTTGTTATCAGTAGGTTCGTTTACAAAGTTGAGGCTTGCTTGATGTACATTGTCACCGTCACCACCAAAAATGGAGCTCACACTAGAACGAGACAAGGTGAAAGTTGTTTAAGCAACTTCTCTGAAAATGTGTTGTCCTGAAGCTACTGCGTCGTTATAGTCTTCAGTGCCAACGAGGTTTCGCGAAGCCAACAAGTATTATTGATTGTTGGATTATTTGTTCAGGAATTTCTTCAAAAACTGAAAGTATGGCAAATGAATTTTCACAACCGTAACAAAGGGTTCCATAGCTGTGGTTCAGCGATATTGTTGATTTTCTTCTCGAACCTAAAAGAGATAATTTTACTTCAGCACAATTCCTAAAACGATAGTACTTATAGAAATGTGCGTTACAAAAATTTGCGTTTTTTTGAAAAATTCGAAATTTTTGCACCCCATTGATTTCCTGCAAATCATTCCTAGCTTCGAGTCAGAGGCGATCCGCGGTCTGTTTTTTGAAGCGAAAGATAGCAAAAGGTCATATACGTGACAACAGATTAGTAGTGCTTGAACTATATCGGGGTTCCCCAATTAAAAAACCCTACCTGCATTTACGTTGAAAAAACGTTCTACTTTGCAGTTACACCGTTATTTAAAGGACTCTCTAGCGCATGCCCCAGGGAAAACTTTTAGTAGTCGGACACATTCTATGCGCCGTAATGTGAGATACACTATGCCTGACTGAGTCGCTAAGCCAAGTACTCGTACGGAGCACGCGACTGAGTTCGTCCGTAACTTCCTTCGAGTGTGTCAAAGACTACATCAAACATATTACATAACCGTTACATCTAGGTAGACGAAAAAGAGTACCATGTTTCTGGTGCAATAGCTACATCAAGGGCAACTGAATGTCACAGTCGACTAATTGCCACGCTATCACCGAATAGCTACTGAGTAGGTTTACCCGGTTTAGAGCAATAGATAACACGTGATCCTATGGCGAGAATCTTAAACCAAATAAAACTGAGACTACTCAGTCTAATATCACACCAAAGAGCGTGGACCACTCGGCATTCGCGTCGTGTGTACTTCTGCGTCCGCTACTGAAGTCGCTACTGACGAGGTTTCTTTTCGCGTACCTCGTCCTCTTACTTGTCTCACTCAGTTTGGACGACCATCTGACGTGCGTGTCTTGACGATGCTGCCAAACGGCTCGGCCAGCGGAAACGAGTTGCCAAAGGGGGGCGCGCCTGTGCAAAGAGTCCGTACGGAAATGCCTTACGCAGACGCCCATAAGCTACATCCGAATCACAACCTCCACTCCGAGACATCCGAATGAAGCGGCTCCCCGCTGTACACCTGCCAGTGTTTAGGACGACGCGGAATTAGCATAACGGTCTATAAACGCGCTTGCTGAAGAGATGCACGTAATGGTTTCGCCCCCTTTTACACTTCCACTGGCGGCGGGGGACTACCTTGACGTAACGGAGGTTCAAGGGCGCTCTAAGCCGGGACTGGGTGTAATTTGTGGGCAGACGGGATCCACAGTCGTACTTCAGGGCTGGCGGTCGTCTTAGCTTGCGCAAGCACAACGCTGGGAGACGCTTCAGTTTGCTAGAAATGACCTCCTGCTACGCAGCTCCTTTGCACGCCGGCGAGTAGGCTGATCGTTGCCTGCAGGTTAACTTGTCGACGGAAGCACAAAACGCTTCTCTATCGAGCCTCGCAGCGAGACGTATATCGACTTTTTCCATTGGAGGAACAAATTTCGGTCGAAAAACGGGACAACGAGACGGCCACGACAGTGTCGACATTAGTAAAGAGGTGGAATCGATAAAGGAACTGTATCAAAATCGAAAACTCGTAATTACTACGGCGTAGCGGCCTGCTATTAGCAGAGTGCGGATGTTGACTTGTCAATTATGTGCCAATTAAGCTAGAACTTGTTGCTCCAAATGTCGTAGTTGTCTCATACAGATACTATTGGAGTAGGGGCTTTTAACGTTTGGGAGTAGTTATCGACTCTTTCGTTCTCTTAGTATGAAACGACCTCCGGCTGTGTATTGGTTCGTGTGATCCCTCAGGTTAGGCTTTCACCCTTAATCGAAGAGCGTTGCAGTAATTTTCTTTGTCTGAGTGCACGACTTTGCCATCGAAAAGGAAATAATTCTTATAGAAGTGAGTACCCTGGAGCAACAACTCAAGAGCAGCCGCATAGAGATACGACTGTGGATCACGAGAGACTGTACAGCTGGCACGTCTATACTAAACCTAATAGAGTGGTGGAGTAGCTTTAAAATGACGCCAGAAGTCGTGGCACTTAACAAATATTGATTGCCTTAATGGGACCAGCCTCTCCGGCGGAGTCCATTCCAAGACACTAGAACGCTGACACTTATTCGAACAGAGAGTGCTACCTTAAGCGGAGCAAGAATCCAACAAATCCAAGAAACTAAAAACAAATAAAGGAGTTATACGACTCAAAAACGTATTCATGCCAGGGCTTCTAAAGATGAGGCCTGGAGAGCCTCGCAGACGCGCTCCGAACACCGAACGTGTGTTCACACTGCGATTACATCTAAGGCTACGGTCGCATTTTCGTCAAACACAGACTTTTTAAAGGTATAGAAGGTTCCAATCAGTCACCCGAGACGGGTGGAATCTTTGCCGCGTGGGCAAGTCCATCATCAGGATGTGATTCATCATCCGTATTCGAGGGGCGACACGTGGCCTGGATTTCATCGACTCGGCTTACAGTCGAAATAGGAAGCCACGTTACCGCCAAGACGTCGTCGAGGGCGTCGTTATTAGTGCGGACATTAGTCGTAGCAAAGCGCATAGACTGGACGGACGTCGAATCGCCAACGCAGCTTCTGCGTAGCCAGACGACAATATCGGACGACAGAATTTGACCGCGTGACCAGACTAAGAGCTCGGAACAGTTCGGATTGCCGGACTCCCGCTGGGCGTCAAAGCGAACTTCATCCTATTCGAGTTGGCATTATACTTAAGCTGCGAGCCGCTGTTTCTCTGAACATTTTCTATTGCTAACAACTATGTACGTCGACGCGTGATCAGCCTAGCTGAGATCTCGGACCGGAGCCATCGGAGCGAAAAGTTCGGAGCTCAACAACAGAACTGAACACAGCTTTACTCCGCAGTTCGAGCGACCACAGCACCGGCACACTGACGCACGTGCGCAGCCACAATGCGAGACAAAGGCAGAGTATCCGAATTTCTCTGCGATCATGCAGACGCGCCAAAACGATGCGGTTGGAGTGCGTTTCCGCTGTGTGACGGCGTGCCATGTCTGCTCGTTCCTCCAAGGAATAGGATTCAATCGTCAGTGACTCGACGAGCTCAAGGAAGTTCGAAGGTCACTGGCGATTTGGCGAATTCCCACCGATACAACAACAATTTTATCTTTGCCGTTATCTGTGGATGACCTCCAGGAGCAGCGAGGTGCGTTCCTACGATAACAATGGAGCAGATATCGTAGATACTGCAGGCATCCGTTTGTACAACGTAGGACTATTGCACGTTTTTGGGTGACTCAATATCCGCACTAACAACAAGGGAACAGGCTTTGCCGAAAATCTCAGCCAGCACGAACTATTTTTTCGACATGTTTTGAATGTTGCTTCTACGATATTAGTCCGCGAGGGGCAGCATTGCCGCTGTCGCAAAACAGGCGGATAGCGTCGATTTGTCTCTCGTCGAGGACGAGGAAGCTGCTAGCGTCCAAAATGTCTGCTATCGGGTCTGGCTGAGACGCAAAGAAGAAAAGGTCCAGCTTGGTAGGTCGAGCGCAACATCCTTTACAAGAGCAGGCCAACTGGTAGGTCTGGCAATGACGGGCCAAAATGAAATGGACTTTGCGCAAGGGAGGGATTGGATTGGGGTGTTCAACTAAGAAGTTTATAACTCAACATCTGGGACGTAGCTGCGCTGCGTGGTGGAGTGGGCAGTTGGCAAAATCACAAGCGTTGGACACCGCCGAAGGTTTCGACTTCGCTCACCTCAGCCGGTCGAGTCACGAACTGGGCTAAATTCCGCTAACCAGCTAAAAGTGGGCGAGAAGCTGTTCGCTAACCGCTTACAACGTGCCGCGATAGCGCGGTAGCCCGACGACAGCTGAGGGCCTCACCGGGAACTCAGATGTGTACGGTGGCACCAACTTTGTCGAAGGGAAAGGCGAACAGGCGATCGATGCGCCGACAGCAATAACAACGACATCGACGCTGATGGCGGACGGCACAAACGCGAGGACAACAACAACAGCAGCAGCAGCAGCAGCAGCAGCAGCGACAACAACGATTGTAACAACACAACACGAACGACAATTGTACCAACAACGCCAGAGGACCGACGGTAGCAGCGGTTTTCCTTCGTGCCCTCCTCTGTGGCTGCGCTCACCGTGCCGCGCACGACTGTTTGGCGGCGTTGTCCGGGAGCCTGATGGTACTTCCCCTGTAGCCGAAAACTGGCTTGCTACCACTGGGAACTGGAGAAACGCCTAGGCGAAGCAACCGCGCTAGAAGGTAGGGAGCTAAACGGGGCGACCAGACCGAGAGGGGGAGAGAGAGCGCAGTGAGTTACGAACAATGAGCGCAGACAGGAGTTTGTTAGAGTCCTTTTCACGAACCCATCTGTCAATACCTTACCCTTCGCCGCCGCCCCCGCCGCTGCTCTCCTCTCTCCCTAGTAGATTTCCTGTCCTTTTGGCACACTGGAATCCGCACCAGCACCACATAGCTCCCTCCTTCTCCCTCTCTCTCTTGCTTTAGGTTTGTTCATGTGTGTGTGTGTGTGTGTGTGTATCTTGCCTCCATCTGTGTACCTCGGATCCCCTGAAAAGGGGTATGACTGGCCGGAAAAGTTATTGCCCATCCTCTGGTGTCCACTAGGAACTGCCAACTGCGTGTGCTCTGCAAATATGTCACCACCCACCTAACTCTATCGAGGTGTGTGTAAAATTTAATTATTTGCCCGCCTGCCCTCAGAGCTACATCTGGTATCAACTAGGCCGATGAGCAAGTTGGTGTTTGTTTGTTGCTGCTTGTTTAATGACCGTTTATTCATCATTTAACATCAGACGTTTGTAGAAGCTTGTAGAGAGAACTTGTCCGCAACGATTATTCCAGTATTATTAGTATTGATTGTTTGTCGGTGACAAGATCTAATGGGCGTCCAAAAAAACAGGACCCCGCCATCCGTGTATAGCATGGGAACAAAGTGATCGGGACATTTCTGCTCGAGGATATTTGCATAGGAAATAAAGTGTATTCGTAGGCGCATACTCCATTCAACAATTGAGATACCCTATTTCTGAATAAATAGAAAAACTCGGAAAACACCATGCACTTCATGCATAGAGAATGGCCTTGAAAAAACGGATGCTTGCTGTCGGAATTCCAGCACTGCAACACACGTCTAGTTGCAAAAAGGCCTTGACGACAGACTTTTGCACTTTGTGCTCCTGACAGCATAAATCCCTGCTCAATCGGAAGCAGCGAAACTAACACTGTCAAAGTAAGTAGACCTAAGCAGCTGATTACGGACAGCTTCGGAGTGAGAACCTTTACGGGAAAGGGCGTCCCCTAAAACAGTGCAATAATCCTAAACTATTCTGTAACTTTGACCAGAATCTTGACTTCGGTCGGTCTCTTTAGCCGTTTATTGGCCACGTCGACGGTGTTAGCAAACAGTTAGAGCTTGACTAAAGGGGATCATATCCGAGACCTGGCAGCTCATATCCTTGACGCTAAGGACATCGCCCGAATGGCGTCCTCGTGGAACGGCTATGCACACACAGTTCCTTCGACGAAAACGAGACATGCAACAGATACGGAGCAATGCAGAGATCTACGTATCGAGCAAGTTGTCACTGAAGCTGCTGAAAAAATATGGGACGAAGGCATAAGCCTGAAAAGGTTCACTAAATCAGTTAATAACGAAAAAGGTTACGGCTCCGAGGTAATCTGCTGCACGGCGCAAGCCTTCTACGGGACAACGGGACGGTGAAGACTAAGCGCCGAGATGGGATCAGTGTGAGGATGTCGCATTTGCCAGAAGAACGACTTCATGTCGGAGTATATTACTACAGAGCGCCATCGCACTTTGTGCCCTCTCAATTGCGCTTGCAGGTGCGCTAAACTTCACAGACAGAGTGCGGTGGGATGAGATTAGCGCAACAATAGGAACTCCCTGACTCCACGGTCCGCCCTCAGGGAAATCTAATGATGTAACGTCTCGAAGTCGTGAAAACATTGTAGACGGTACAGGGTACTCGTCCGTTATTATAGAACATGCCAACAGTGCTTGTGTACATTACATATAAAGGACTAAGCTGTGTAAAAGGTTTGTTTGGAGTAGTAAATAAACGCGCATATGCATCCGCTATATAGACACCTTTGCTTGCTGGGCCTTACGGAGCACTTCGCTGTGTACACCATAGCACCGTGTGATCGAAATTCTGCGACCTCACGTTGTTCGAATAAAATTCTATATTGAAATGACGCGTTCGCGTATGTTTATTCAGCAGGCCGCGCGGACCCCGTCACGTGCTCGTTGTGACGTCACTCTCGCAAAAAAAAAACCAACTGTATTGTGTGATGAGAAAACAGCGTTCAGAAGAAATAGGTTTTCAAGATCTAATTAGATATGCCAAGACTCTTCTTCCAGAATAGAATACTGCCGACGTTCTTCCTTTGGACGACGCAATGAAAATGCATGAAAAATGATAACATTCAGACACTTAGGATTTCAAGATTGCTTACGAATTTCTTTTGGTTCGCTGTACGAAAGCCGCCTCGAGCAAAAGCGCATTCACGTAAGGGCACGTGAATCATATCAAAACGGGCCGATCTTCGTAGAAAAATCATATTCGAGAGACAATTTGCGTTGCCGATGTGCTAAGTTAATGAAATATTCGTAATAATAACAAAATCATATAATCATAACAATCGGACGATGTCCGACGGAGACGTACTTGTTACAAGGGTTGTTGACCATCGCGGCAGAGATGTTCTGATCCATGAAGAAGAGCAGCGACAGGGCGAAGCCGAGACCGCAGGCCGCTATAGCGGGAATTAGGCCGAGCTCCTCGACGCGGCCTCGCTGGAACTCGGCGGCTTCGTTGAAGTGGAAGCCATCGGTTTTCACCTCGCGGAACAGGAAGGCCCCAAGGAATGACAGCACGATCACGGCGACCGGCAGTGCGCAATCCGCCAGAATCTCACGCTTGCTCGCCTACAGGAAACGGTCACCAGACGAAAAAACACGTACACACGACTTTATAGCGGCTGGAAGGACAGCATTCGTGTAGGCCACGCGACCCCAAAGTGTTTTTGCGGCCGATAAGAAGCGGCTCCGAATAGGATTTCGCTCACGAGTGACATATGATGGCGGAAACTATGATTCTTTTTGTACAGGCCGCTGCCGCGGCCGGACTTAGTGTCATGCATAAACGTCTTGTTTGCAGGAAAAGCGTGATAGAACGCGTACCTAGTAGGGGACGAATAACCAACGTCAGTGGCATACATTTAGGTTCCCAGGTGGGCAATATCGTTGCCGTGTAAATCATCACTTCGTTTGTATTAGGGGTAGGCATATGGGGAGTCAATGTCGTACAATTGACTGTTCAATAAAGTATTAAAACTCGTTACTGCAACTGAGTGGCCCTATGGTGAAGCATGACAACGTCGGCACAGGCTACAGTTAATTATTTCATAGAATCACTGATTTACCTGCAACTATGTTCAGACGCCCGACTTTTTCACTGAGCGCAGACAAGTAATAACAGCCATGCATACTCAGACAGGGACCTCAGCAAAGAGGAAGTTGCCATAGCGTATTAATCATCACACTGGTAATATATATATATATATATGTGTGTGTGTGTGTGTGTTTATTGCACTTGTTTAACGCGTTACGATATAGCAATGTTTGTAAATAGGAGTTTGCCATCTTCCAGTCGATTCCGTCTCATTTGCATATCGAGTTAAGGTCGAGTCTGTTTTTTAATCCGTCCTGACAGATCTGCGTGACTCAACAGCCAAGTGTCATCGTATAATGAGTGGCCTCATTGTTATTCCTCGCAGGCGTCTACCCCCATAGCCGCATGTTCCGCTTGCGAATCCGCGAGGATGAAGCTCGTTCGACGGACGAGACCTAATTGTAACCAGTAACAATTGGTAACGCAAACATTTTTGTTCCACGCTCAGCGTAAACCGCCTACGATGATCACTGGTGGAAGCGCTCCACGCTAAGAGACAGTTCGTTAAATACGAATGTTAAGGGTATTTTTCCAGCTACTCCCTTGGCACTGTTCGTCTCTCACGCTCGACATAGTCAATCGAGGGTCTCAGGATCGTCGCATTGATCGTTTTTTGACAGACTCACCTGTAGGTAAGGTGTTTTATTAAAGTTGTATAGCGAGACAGCGAGCCAGACAGTTCCGAGCATGAGCAACAGGAATAGCAGGGAATTCTCGCGTTGGCAACCCGTGTGTTGAAGATGCCGCAGTAATCCACTTTCGTTGAGCAGCTGCGGGACCAATGAGGTATTGTTGACCAACTGGCCCAGTTCGGTCGCGTTGAATGACCGCGAGCAATTCATGTGGTAGTAGTTCTCCTGGAAGTCTGTGCGGAGAGTCGGAAGCGCGGCGTTGGTCAGACAGCAGCAGCAGCAGCAGCGAGGAGCGAGTCGAAACCAACGAAAAGAAGCAAACACACGTTAGTCACAGATCGGTCGGAGAAGAAACTGCCTTCATTTTCGACGAAAAATGCATTTACTGAAGACAGAACCCCCTGTTACCGATCACCGTAGCGTATTGCTGTTTCGGGAGTGGGACGGCAAGATTCCGCGAAGACCATCCCTATGAACGAGAAATACTAATATCTCTCGTTGTTTGCGTTTATGATAAACTATTAGCATTGCATGGCGCTCTAATTGTGTTAGCACTGCAAGTAGATCCGGTGTACGCTGTAAGCTAAACATTTCAGCAAAGCCTTTTCGCTGTGGGCTCGAACCTGCCTGTGCACCCGCTCAAGCATGCTAAGCAAATAGAGGGTCAGCTATTGCTAACACTAAGAAGTGTTGTTGCTGCCGAGGCGTTTAATGTACATCGCCAGCAGATGGGAAGAAGAGCGAATGTCGCCTTGTGCACCACTTACTTTTGTAGACATCTCGGCCGGCGTCCACAACGAAGGCTATACTGATAAATAATGCAAAGATCTCCTCCGTAGATCTGCAACGCCATCGACGAAGCGTACAGTTACACAAGCAACGAAGGCCCATGAGGAACCGCAGACGAAAGTACAACAACAACAAAAAAAAAAACAAATGGCGATTAGTGAATAGCAGAAGCTGACAGGACTTTGACTAGAAATACATTCAGCTAAAATACCCTGAAAAGACAGGTATTGACGACGACTATAGGACTCGCGTATTTTTGTGTGGGTGTCTGCCAATGTTTACTATTCTATGGGTATTGGTCAGCTGGTCCTTCAAAAAGCCATCACTATCACTATCACTATCAGTTTTGTCGGTCTCCGGCGGACAAAACACCTCGAAGAAGAAACATAATGGCAAACACAAACACAATAGCTGGCATGATTGCATAGTTGCGCCAGTTTGCATGTTCATCCATGCAGGAAAATAGTCGAAATAGTAGAAAAGGTTGATGTGATCCAATCTGTCTGGTTTACTCGGACATCTAAAAAATCTTCAAACTTCCATACTGCTTTGTAAACGTTTCGCCTATGGTATGAACACGGGTGTCTTTTTCCGTTAGCAAACAACTGGTAACGGCTTTTGTTCAACCATGAGAAACTGCCTAATAACGAATGACACAGACTAAATTAACCAGCTCGTCTGGACTGAGGGAGCGGTAGCTGAATTTTGCCAAGAAGCTGTGAGATTTGTCTTAGGCAATGCGTCGGTAGCCACAGCTACAACTCTCGTGAATTTTCCTCTCCCGGCCTGTAGCTGGCATGAGACAACGTCGCTCAAAAAGCACGAAGGTGTTTGCGTAGCCCGGGTAGAAACCTCGTCAGGAGATGGCAAACACTCGCCCCGTATGCCTATCCCGTTTTTGTCTGAACCAAGATGCACTACCCACCAGAACGGTCGGATGAGAAAATGGACGCCCCCAATTGGTATCTGGACGAGACAGCTCGTCAATCAGAATCAGGCCTTCGAAGGCGCCTGGCGAACGCGAGGCCAAGCGATTCGTTTCGACGCTCTTCGTTGAGGTTTATCGGCAACACATGGTCATAATTGTGGCTGATCGAACCGAGGATGCAAGAAAGTGCGGGAAGGACTCTTAGGAGGCCGGTGCTTAACGCGTTGGCGGGCGTGACGACCAAAACCGCGATAACCATGAAGCGCTAACATGCCCTGCACCTGTGTACGTATGTACAACTATAATTGGGCTATGTCATAGGATGCTGTCTGATCCGACGGCTTGGGGGCGTCTCGCCATCAAAATGAACTCCTCCAAAAGGAGCTCCTCATTGACGTCAGTCTGCACAAGTCATTTACCCGCGTCTCCTCTTCGCGAGATATTTGGTTCCCGTCTCGTAGTCCTAGCGTGACCACGTCACGTGCAGACCTCAGGTCAGTTTTGGGTGTTGATGACAATTCAGCACGGGCTTTCACGGGCTCAACTCCAGCGAGACGGAGCGGAGCTGGGGAAAACTTTCGTGGATGGTCGCCCCACGGCAGCGTTGAATCTAACATTGTAATGTGTGTGTATGTTGAGTGTGAGAAGAAGTCAAGTGTCGACATTTTAGCGTATCCGCAAGGCCTAACTATTTATAATTGTTAATTAGAAGGTAATAAACTCTGGAAGATAGTAATTAGGACGGGCACGATCCAACCTGTTAATTGGGCTTTGTGTAGGGCACTGCTGGGTTGTAGAAGATAGCTCCACGAGGAACGCTCTAGAGAACTCGTATCTCTTTGCTAAGAATTGATACGCTACAGTGGATAAGCCAAACAGACTCAACACTTCAGTTTACTATTCAAAATACGTAGTCTTAACCCTTACACCACTTCTAAAGGATAAATGTATGGCTGCCGTTACTGAATTCGAAGTCGCCTTAGAAGGAGAGTTACGCCTTCAGAACCCAACGAACTCAGGGAAGCCAAAACAGTTTTCCGTAAGCTTCCGCTCCATGTGTGTATGTGTGTTTACGTACCTCGTACACCACTTCATGAGCTTCGACGCGTCGAATACAGCGAACAGAACGAGGAAGAACGTGTTCCATAATCCAACGCACGCATACATTGCGTAAAAATCCAGTTGGAAGTCCTCACATATATTGTAGATCACTGAAAAGAGCCACGTGAAAATTACAGAAAAAAATCAGTACCACTCTGTAAAAGTATGCCTACTTCGAAAGATCCCAAGCTCACCTTAGCAAGTCGGATTTGAAGCCACGATAGTTGAGGAGCTAGGAGTGTCAAGTTAGCACGCAATATTATGTGAAACGCCATTGCTACGTAACTCTCCAAGGAGAGAAGGAGTTAATAACACTTTTTGTGGGCCCGCCACGATCTGTCAGGGGCGTCGATCAAAGTCGTTGGCTGGCCATTCTCGACACAACAGTGTCGTATACGTGCCTAAAGCATCTGCAGGCCAACAGCTGTCGTAATCCACTGTTCCATTCGGACAAAGCAGACATTTACACTACCGCAAAACTGCGACTGGGGTTGGGCTAGCTCAGCTGCGTAGATATTTTGAGATCAACTGGTCGGTGCTTATCTTCCCGAGTAACTCGAGTAGATCGTGCAAAGATCGTGTACCTGCGTGCGTATTTTTGACGAGACCAGAACGCAGGTATAAACAGGGTGACGAAGTAGATCAAAGCACCCGTGGACGGATATCATATGAACAATACATCTATATACGTGAAATGTTGCAACGTCCGCGTGTAGCGTGAGGCCATTTTTGTGCTTCTTATTACTATTTTAATTCTTACCATGTTTCCGTCCAGTCCGTAGGTCTGTTGTAGGTTCTTAACGAAGAACGTAACTAAAAGTCTTTTCTTACTCATTTTACCCGACTTTGCGTACGATGTGGAGTGAACAAACGCTTAGCGGAGTCAAAATTAGCGTGATATAAAATATAATGGCAGACGTGAACCGTTCTGAGCACTAACAAGTGTGCGTCTTACCTCAGCGTCTGTTGTTAACACGGCATGCTATTCAATGGAGAAAACATATGTAATGCAGAAACCCAGCCATTGCCTTTCTATCTAGTTGGCACCAACGTGTTGCCCCGGGGACGTGTTGTCGAACCCAAAACATGAAACAATTTCGAAAGAAGTATGTCCACAGATATAAATAAAGTGAGATGTCCAATAGATGAGGTGACGTAGATACGGCTGAACCACCTGAGCAGTTCAATAGACAGTGGAGCCTGTTACGTCACTGAAATGTCAGCGCCGAACGGGACAAGTAAGGCTGCTGCATTTCATCAAGCTTGGCCCTTTTCTAGTCCACCCAAGAACTTGTTTAGTTCCATTACTTACCTAAGCAGTCATTTCAAGAAGCGGGAACGGGTGACAGGGTATGCCCAAAGGGCTGACACGCTTTCAGGCTAAGTGGTTCTGCCAACTTCCTGTACGTACAGCGTGGTACATTGACATTCGTATGAACTATATTGATTTGCTCCCTTCAACACGTTGCTAATATCGTCATCGCCTCGCGATTTTTCACGGAAGTCCGTCGCTGAAACGATCGTCTGGAGCGGAAGGAGTTTGTCGCTGCTCCCGGCGACGAACTTGTGTCGGCGTCAGGCGGTTGACGTTGCCTAGTCGCTTCCGCTATTTCGCTCACAAAATAATCTCTATTGTAATAGTAATCCTTCTTGTTCAGCTGGCTATCCTCCCGGTCAGGAAAGTGAACATCTGTTGTCTGTGTAGTAGGGAGAGGCCGTGGGACATTGACGCATGACCATTATCAGTGGAAAGCAGAGCCGGACAAGAAACAACCGCCCATAAAAGGGAATCCACGCGGGAAAACGCCTACATAATAAAGGCATCACCATCATAGTGCTAAGATTTGATCGTCTGCCATGAAGGGTAAAGCACCGACCTCTATCAGCTCCAAGGACGCGAGTTCGAACCCCGACTGATGCACGAATTTTGTTTGCAATTTTATTTGGAGTCGCTGTCATCACAGCACATTACGCAGTTCCGTTTAATCCACGCAAACAACAACTACACACTTTACCCTTAACATATTTGGATGGGTTCCAAACCCATTCAAATGGGTGCAGGTTATCACAGACCTTGAATCTGAAAACAATGGCAAAGAGGCACTCCAGCGGTATCAAGCGCTTGAGCAAACAACTAAGGCAACTTGATGTGCCAGAACATGTTATGTATGTTGACTAACGGGTGGGGAATGGCTTTTTCAGAGATTTCTTAAATAAGCGACAAACCCTTCCTGCCCTGAATTGGCTTACGCATATTCTACTGACGTATTATCCACAATTTGAAAAAGATTCAGTTTTCATATTGGCCTAGCTGATATTGGCCTGGCTCAGTTGATGATATGCACTACTGATCTATCTAAGGAGGCGCCCAAACGCCTCACTATCTAGAATCAGTATTTCCCGACACGCCCGACAAATCTGTCTCGCAGGGAGCCCCGCTGTCTACTCGACCGCCATACTTTCAGCGTCCTGGAGAAGATAGCCAGCCAGCGTGGGAGGAACAAAAGATTCCTGTCGACAATATCTCTAATCCAGGCATAAGTTCTTGATACAGATCTTTCCAACTTTGTCGACCTTACTCGCATAACGTGTGTCTTACACCTGGAGACCTCTGTCTTCGATGTTGACGTAACGTCAATAATACGGTCTCGCATAGAAACTACAATAACCAAATTCTCCTGATCCAGTTACGTGTGCAGTTGGAAAGCATTGAGTATACAGATGAAGGCCGTTCGACGAAATACAGACGGAATATATAAAAAAGGCCACACCGTTTCGTTCACAGATCTGCAAGTGCACAGGCCGCCTCGAATTGGGGATCTCACGGTTCGACCTCCGTGCCGGTTCGCTGATCGATTGGGATCCCACTGCGTAGGCGAACAAACAGGCCAAAACATTTAGTATGACGAAAAATACCATCGTACTGGTACTTAAAAACTAATAGTTTAGGAAGTGACAATCGCTTTAATAGTGACAATTTTGCTATGTTTGAATGCAAAAACATCACTGTTGGGTTGACTTTTGTCTCACCTAAGGAAATAGCTGCGGTCTACGGGGTTTTGGGCTCACTAGTCCAGAGAGATTTTTTTTGCGTTCTGCGTCATCGTTATGACGTATTCTGTCTGGTAATTGAACAACGACGATGTACAAACAAGAGAAGTCCGAACGGATCAGTCGCTTCCAAACTTTGAAATGGCGGAACTTTGCCGGTCCGGGACAACTACAACTTAGACATTGTTAGACATTTTCTTCTTTTCCAGGGAGAGAGCTTCAGACTAATCCGGACGAATTTCCCCGCGCTTCCGTATTTCCGCTGTCCGAATACTAAGCAGAATATGTCATAATGAGCTCTGCATTAACTCATCCGTGGTCGTAGCTCTCTCCCATTCGTCTCAATAAGTCACTTACAGTACAGAAAGAAGGTTCTAAAATAGTTCTGTTTCTATCGAAGTTGTATGTTGAGAGATTTGCAAAAATTCAACAAGAAGAGGCAAGAAAGGGCAAATCATCTACGTGGCCAGGGGCGGCGGTGACCGTTAAAGTACCTCACGTGCGTACTGCAAGAGTCATGCATCCCGTTACCAAGGATGTGCCTAAGAGTCGTTTAATGAAGGCCAGCGAAGAGATCTACCACTCAAGGTTATCAGATTAGCTGGTCTGAATTCAAAAAGAAGGCAGGTTTCTTCCTGTGAGATCCATTGCAAAGTTGCACGGAGGCTGTGAAATGGCTGTCCTAGAACACGCAGCTGTAGACATGCACCTGTTGTTTGTATCATCCGAGTTTCTTCACCCTCTTCTTATGCCTGCATCGGTCCTGGTAGACCTAACAATCCATCCATCCAACGGGCACACGGCCGCGTTCCGCTTGAAGTATTCACTGACTTTTTTTACATTCCTACGAAGTCATCCTTTCTTACCCACTCGGTGGGTTTGCCCATACCATTCTAGACCGATGGACACTGCCGCGTTTCATTCACTAACCATTGCGTGGCTACAGCCAATATCTTCTCCAAAAAGCGTCTCCATCCTCGACGCTAATGCCGCCTCCTCCTCCTCCTCCTCCTTCTTCGTTCTCCTGTGTAGACAGCTATTCCCCAACTATTCGACCGTCACAGTTCTATAAAAACTTATCAAGCCACAGCTGTGGTGCATGCGATATCCGTGCTTACCTTTTATGTACAGTGAGAGCGGGGCTGTCGTCATCAGAATGACCAACGGTTGTCCCCCGAATAAGGCGAATGTCAACCCGCCGATCGTTTGACTAATTATACTCTTCCGAACATCTGCAAAGTACCGGCCAGTTACGACGGGCACGAGAACGTCATCAAACAACACCATTTTAGTGGTTTGGATCAATTCGCACGTACAAAGACGAAAAAGCACATTCATGATACCTAGCGGTCATCATATCTAACCTTGAACGCCTTGGAACCTGAACCTTGGACTGCTGATTGTCACGGCGCACCGGGATGCCTTCGGTCCATTTTTGCGTTCGTGGAGCGCACTTAAGGACTATCTCAAGGGTGACCATCTAAAATATTTTTTTACAGCTGATCATCAGCCAACATTTAACGTCCACGGTAGCAGTTTTTGCATTACTTCGTAAGACGGACCACCTCCCATATGAATGTAAATGTGCACCGGCGGGGATCGAACCCGTGCACCTCCTACGTGTCTCCTTCAGTCGCAAGGCGCATACAAATGCACCCCAGAGCCAGCGAGCTCGACACCGAGTAAGGGTGACCATCTGGCGACCCAGTAACAAGGAAGACCCTTGAAGAGACCTTGGTTATTAGTGTGGATATTCCAGTGCCGGCTTCGAGACAAGGAAACTACAGGTGAATGTGGCAGCTTTGTTGTGTTTAGGAGCCAACACTTCCATCTTCGTTCTGTCTTCGAGGGAATTCAAGCCTACCGAAGACAGGTCACGATCAAACCCGGCTGCTAAAGGTTACCGCTTCTATCGTGTCTTCAACGTGTTACTGCAAATCCTGCCCTGATATCGTTTGACCAGCCTTCAGACGACACGAAAACGAACTCGCGATTTACGATTCGCTCATGGAAGAGACATTCCGAAGGTGCGGCAGATTCGCGGTCGCTAAAGATGTAACAGGCGCAAGTATCGATTTAGCAGATTGCAGGTACGGCACACGGATTCCGAAATCCTGAACCCGTCTAGCTTGGCGTAGGCTACGACGACGAATGCTTCGGACCGCTCCTCACAATGAACCCTTCCTCGCTGTGATGACCCATAGCTGTATACCCTTTCTGTCAACGAAAATTTTCACGTCCAGCTTGCAGAAAACTTTCTGGCCGACACGACGTGCATAAACGAGCAACCGCACCGAGCACAGGCGTCAGGCGGATCAGCGGAAGACGCCTCGCGAACTAACTTTATCCTGCATTCAGGCGGATCTAAAAAAGTCCACTCGGTCAATTCACTACGACGCGATGTCTATAGTTCGAAGGTAAACGTTTACGTAAACTATTCGTCGCAACCCTAAGCTAGGACTACGTACGAATGCAAAAGGCACTGTTCTCAAAGAGAAGATGTTTCCTTACCTCCTGAGAAGTCACACGGCGCGAGCGGACACAGCATCGGCAAACAACAACACAAAGAACACACGTTAGTAAATGCATTCACCACTATTTATTGAATTCAGATGATCTCGATGCATGGACAAGTGACGCATCTACACATAAATATCGTTCAACAGAGTCGTTAGAACGATTGCTAAAAGAAATGGTTCTTCGCGGCATCGCCGCGATATCTATTCCGCAATGGAACCTAAGGATAAGAACAGGATTCTATTGGAAGGAGCGTGGCGAACGGCGATTGCGTTTATCACGCAACATTAAACGTGTTGGCTAGGAAATTATTGCGCAGAGTTTCGGCCCGACGCAGACTCAAATCTGTGGATTATGCACATGCAGACTATTTCAAGGATGCCCCGTCTCTATTATTTAGCAGCATCCGATAGAAGTTGCATCCCATCTTCCTCTCTACAGTCTGTACTGAATCGAGATCTATTACGGTGGCGTGTTTCTTCGACATTGGGTACGCGAGATAGCGTAAACAGTCCTGGTCCTGTCAGCCTTAATGATCTGTTAGGCCATATGTCGTCTCGTTCTGTGTTATGGTGCTAGTTTCACTTGCTTCGGTGGACGGCCGCTGCCAGAGCGAACCGTGTTTGTTCTGTCAGAAACTGAATGTCTGAAACAGCTAGACGGAAACTGGCTACTTGGAGATAACATAAACATACACTGAGCTAAATTACAACAGCGGACGTTTCGAGACATGATTATTATAGAATATAGCGACGTGAGTGGCATGGCTGGAAACCCTGAAGGGTTTAACTGTCATGCACCGCTCAAGCGAAGTGAAGGGGAGGTCTATAGTTTGTGTTTTTCACAGGTTCATCAGACAATTTTTTTCATCGTAATTCTTGTCCAAGCTACTAAAACGAGGACATACACGGATGAACCTTTGCGTCGGTGCTTGTAACGATATGTTTTTTTGTCACTGAACAGCGCTCCGGTGAACAGGGTACTTGTGTCGTGTGTTGTCCTGCGTGTTCGTCCTACATGCGGCGTACGTGTAGCTAATGCAGCACAGATATTGGCTACAATGTTCGGCAAAGGAAGTGAATCAAGCCAATGTGGAGGTGAGGTGTATCTCGATTTTCGTACAGTATTTGTACTGTGTGTATGTTGCTTCGTATCGCGCACACACATACGGCCACATGCGTGTATGGTCGTCTGTACTTGTACACACACACACACACACACACACACACCAGTGTAGAAATAGGTACAGGTGTGTGTGTGTATATTGGTATATACGGTGTGTATGCATGCCCGGGTGCTTTTTGCAATATGGCCCATAGGTAGGAAGTGAAGGTAACCTGACTCAGTTATTCAGTGGTTCAGGATACCTGAGCAGCGTCAGCCGCCCGCGCTACCTGAAACCACTGCCTTTGCCAGCCTCGTCGTAATTAATCCTCATTTCCCATTGAACGCCCATGAAAGCTCTTTTATCTCTCTCTCTCTCTATATATATATATATATATATCAGCCTGGAGTTTGAGATAACTCTACAAGGCATGAATTGCTTCAATCTTGGTACTTTCGTAATTAAAATAATTTCAAGTAGCACTTCAGAATCAAAGATAGGTTTGTATAAAACCGAGTATGAAAAAGTTATCTGCAGGAATGTTAGCTCAGGCAAATCATGGCTTTTTCCTCTAAACGCCGTAAACACCATTGTCGCCGTCAGCTGTACCCTCATAGATCTGCGCACTGATAACACGCACAGCCCGAAAAATAGAAAACCCAGATTCAGTCTGACGCAAAAAATACGACTGTGTCTCCCCCCATGTTTTTCGAAGGCGAAGCCGTCGGTCAAAAGAAGTGCGACTGATTGAAATCGTTGTTGGCCATATGTCGCGGCATTGTGTGATCCTGGCGGTGGCATAAAGGAGGTCAAAACAAACACGAAACAAGACAGCCACGACTGAAAAGTTCTTGTCTCGAGCTTATACCCTTAGAATGGGCTTTCAGCAGAATATTGACGTCTGGCGTAAGCTTTTAGAGGACCTGAGTCTCAGCTGACTGCGTGGAGGCTTCACCGGAATATATTGAAGTGCTCAAACTCTATCCTTCCAAAATCTAGGTAATGCCTTTGAAGTGCCTTTTACTAAAGTCGAAAATTCGAAGTTGAGCTGACGCAGACTAACGTTTCTTTTGACAATTTCTCATATACGAAAGATGTTAATGAAAAGTAACAAAACACTTCGTCAATCCCCGGCTCATGTTTATTGCTACAGAGGTCGGCCCGAGGTACATGTTAAAATTAGTCCATAGAATTCCGCGGACACGAACGGATAAATCTGATGTATTGAGAAATTGGGGGAGTCCAGGGCTTTGACAAAAGATAACGTTAAACACAAGACGACATAAACAAATGACGAAAAATAGACACGTGCAAATCTACTCACGTCGCAGCAGATGGCCAACTGAAAAGAATCTAGCGAGAGAAAGTTGGTCGTGGGTCGGGTTTATCGCATTCCTTTGGGTCTTCCGCACAGATAAGTTACCGAAGAGCTATTCAAACCCTTTGCGCCCGTTTCCTGGTTTTGTGCTTACACTTCGTCTTTAGCTTTTCCCTCTCTCTAGCCCGAAGGTTTATTCCCGGGTACACCCACCCGGTGAGTTGAGATCTTGTGTCTGTGTCTCAATAGAAGACGCCGAACAGGAAAGGCAATTAGGCATCAAAGCCTCGAATAACGTCAGCACCTTCAAACATTTTTCGTGGCTAATCCATCTAAAATTTGTTCGTTCCTCCACAGATGTCATCATCGCAATTCGCACGTATTTCGCCGGATCTTCGTTTCGCATTCGCGTGCGAAGTAAACGCTTTTCAGAGCTTAGCAACTAGCCAAACTGTTATGTCAAGGCGTCATGGCGTCGCTTTCGTATTGCTTCGTGAACCGGATACTACAGATCTTAAATGTGCAACGACATGAGGCCTAACCCGCGCGTCCATATGACCCCTATATGAGGGAGTGCATCAGATCTCTCAGAGATACCTGATGTACTCGGTCTTGCCAAATGAATGCGATTCTCCTGATTGGGTTTGGTTGAGTAAACTCAATTCGAATAGCTAAAAGTCTGCCTCTCTGTACGTTGGCCTCCGTCCGGGTCAATACAGAAAGAAACCTGTTTTTGGAAATGGCCTTCACGTTGGGCCTTCACATGTTCGACACATCCTGACCAACACCTGAGCAGCCTCACAGCAACGCTGTCCTGACGATATCGAACGAATCGGGAATCGCACTGCTTGTCCGCTCCTTTCATCGCCATCTTGTTCTGCTTGGGGACCGGCAGGAGTGCCCACCGGAAACCTGATCACCGCGTCTGCATCTCACGTCGCGGCTTCAAGCAGGAGCCCCACACAGGATCAGGATCAGCTATGAGTTGCCATCGAGAGATGGACGAGGCCTCTCATGACTGGCACACGATGTAGGCGTCACTCGGGGAACCCTTAAACATCACAGGACACCCGGACCTCGCGCGCAGGTCAGAACTTCGCGGGTTACAGACGTACGCATGTGGTCGTTCTGTGTGTTCATCGGTCCGTGACTAGAGTTCGAACTCTACAGACATTTTCCAAGTACACGTACGTATAATAACACGAACTATGCAAAATATAAAAGTTCAGGACCATGTTGTTGTTGTTGTTGTTCTACATTGACGACAAGCGACACAAGTGTCGAGCGGTGAAAAGAGAACCCTTTGCCCTTACTCAATATCAATCAAGTCTGAGTGCCAAAACCTACTTCAAAGTCACCGGTATCAGCTGTAGGCCGTTCGTTCGTTGGTGCAGTTTCCACAGAGTCGTTCGTGTGCTACAGCTCCTTCAATGGGTCTGTTGTTATTACCATTCACCATTTCGATGTTCCAATAAGTGCATGCGCTATCTCCGCC
>MNPL01001380.1:0-29446 GCA_002081605.1 Tropilaelaps mercedesae
CCTCTATTCCCCATCCCGGTCTAACGGAGGCTCTGTTTAAGCTAAGGGGTGGTGGCCTGGTGTCCAGAATGTAGCTCGGGGGAGGCATCTCCTCTGTTGGATAACAACGGGGGTACTTGACCCGTTTATAGCGAGCTAACAAACGAGGTAAAGCAAAATATATCTGCCGACAAAACTGGTCACGCACGAAAAACATTATGCGCATACGCCTAATGTTTGAACGACATCTACGGTGACCATGGAAATCGTCTGCGTAAAATAGCGGAATAAACTAGGACATAGTATCGCAAAACAAACGTGTGTTTAGGACAATTAGAAGGGTTAGGCCCGACGTGGCTGTACGACGAGCTTGGCCTGAACGCTCGGGCTCGGAACGCTCGACACGAAATTGCTAACGAAGTTGTTGCGAACTACGAGACAGGGCGGTCGGGTATTTTTTGGCGAATTTTTATTTCGTGTCACTTTACCTGCTAATCGCTTAGACGCCGCGATTCACCTGGCGACGGCCGCGCGTGTGACGTCCGTCCGGGTCAAAGAACGACTTCGTCCGAACGGCCACGCCTCAACAACGAAGTCGCAGTTGTTCGAATATTCAGTCTCGAGTGTTTTTCGAGAGTTCCTCATCGGTCCGACTCTTTTTGTAAATTGTGATTGTTACGTGTCGCGAACTTCTGCCGAAACTGCCGCGCCGGCGCACTTCAGAGCATCAACTTGATGTCGCTGTTCGATTGCATTTTTCTTCTGAAGTCGCTCGGACGAATCGAGCAACTCTCGGCGCTGCCGATAGACGTTCGTTCGTAGTCGGTGACATTTGGACCGTTTGTTCGTCGTTTGTTCGCTGTTTGTTCGCCGCTCGTTCACCGTTTGTTCGCTATGTCGAGCTCGGCTGCACGCGAAGAGAACGACGCTGGCCGCCAATTCGGCGGGATGCGTGACCGCGTAATCAGCGTAACATTGGCGTGCGTACGTGCGTGCGTGCGTGCGTGCGTGGTCGCACGATTAGCGCACGTGCACAGCGGCACCTGTAGGTCGAACAGCGATGACCGACGTCCGAACCAGATACGAGAACTGTAACTGATTAGTTAGTCCGGGACAGAAACATCTGCGCCAATCGTACGGGGGTAGTAGTTCGATGTCTCGTGAAGTCACATGAAGTAGAGCCTCTGAAATTAACATAAATGCATAACATCCTCGCTCCTGATGGTCCCGGCAACGATTCTCAATGCGCTGATTTTTTCGACGACAAAAAACATTGTCGCAACGAGAGCGGATTCGCCTCGCGTCACTGTCGCATGCGACTCAGGCCCTGTCGCAGGGGGGCCGGTACTAAGCTCATCGTTACTTCGTCCGTACTTCGCTGCGGACCGAGAGTGATGCCGAGCGCTAGAAGGATAACGGTCGCTGGGTCAAGCGCATGCGCGTGAATGTCGTCGTCGTCGCCGTCGCCGTTTACCGAGCGAACAACTGTGCCTGCAAACGTGCACAGCCACACAACCTCATTAGACCCAGTGCTCATTGCCACCGGCAGCGGTGGCCAAGCGACGGCCGAATTTTGCCGACGGGGCCTCGTCCCAGCACCGGCCCGGGGGGTTGGAGGCGGCTTATCGGAGAACACGGGGGGGTGTGGGGGTAGCGGATACCTACTAGGGATAGATATATATATATATACATACATGACCGCGCTTCTACCAATTCTAGATGGCGAATACGGAACAGTCCCAGTGTTGTGATCTGTGATGTCTCGAGTGAGGGCTTGTCCACGCTGGTAGGTAGGTCCCTGGACGGGGGCCCCTGGGCGGGGGCGTTGTCGTTGCGTCAAGTGTGTGTGTGTGTGTGTGTGTGTGAAGATCAATAAATATGCCCCGAGGCCAGGGCAATTGGGAGCCTAGGAATAGGAGGGGATAACTCAGTGGAGCAGGGACATCGAAAGAGAACGATGAACCCTAGGCCCAGTGTCCGCTGATCCCTAGCAGGCCTCTTGGAAAGGCCACTTGGCCAAAGGGGGCGCTGACGCCCACTGGGTGTCGAGTACGGCAGGGAGAATTAGGGCTATCTATGTGAACGAACAGGGGGTTCGCGACAACCTCACAACAGACACAACCGAGGGTCAGAGATTGACGGTGGAGATGGCTTGCGACGGACAACATCGAGGGACAACCGCCTAGGGGGGCCGCGGCATCCCAACCCCCTGTCGATAGATGTGGCTCGTTGTGCAGTAGAAACTGATGGCAAGAGTGACAAACGAAAGCAGAGACGATCCTAACCCGGGGCTGAGACAGGCTGTAGAAGTGAAACGATAGTGAGGGATGATGTGGGAAGACTTCGATGACCAGATGTGGAGTGGTTCTCGTCTGAGGGTCGGGAGGTTGTCACTTCGCCTCGCTTACCGATCCCAAAACGTCTGTGGAGGCTTCCAAGGGCACTTATCGCCGTCTGCTAAAGGAAGGCGAAACGATGCGTGAGATGAAGTGCTGGCCAGATAGGGACGGGCCATCGGAGATAGAGGAACTCGCCGGCGGTCGCAAGCAGCGAAGGACGAAGCGATAATGCATGGCACGCGCACGAGTATTGTGGCCAGTGAACATGAGCAGATGGTGTTTTTTTTACCACCTTTGACCGAGCGTCAGTGCAAGCGCGTACTGAAGAGCAAGGACCTGTTGCAGCAAATCTCGTTTCGTACCGTAGGCCCGTTTCGCCCTACAAGATGGCGGCCTCTTCTTTGTTGGACGCCGCGCTGGCAAGCTGTCGCCGTGTTCCCTGTACCCCTTTCTCCCTACTCACTCCGGACGCTGCGCTGACCTGAGCTGTGCAGTCGGTGCCGATGTCTTACACAACTTGTCACTTGTCACCTGCTGTCTGCCGAAGATGTCGCCGCACTTCGGTGGCGCCGGCCACAGCGACGACAGGCCCTTACACAGAGGCCTTTATGGCGCGAACTCGGTCCGGCTCCGGCTTGCCGATTAGCGCTGGATAAACGCCCCAACGATGCTCTAGTACACCATAAAGCTGAGTTGAAAGCAAGATATGGCCCACAGCAGCTCTCTCTCGCGCGCTCTCTCTCTCTAACTATCTCTCTCTCTCGCACGCGCGGCCTCTCTCTCGGTCATGAGAGAGACGCGTTCACTTGAAGAGGTCTGCTTCGTGATGATGTCCCATGAAATACGCCCACACTGGATCTCATGTTCGCCGGCTAACGACCGACGTCTTGCCACAATTAGAATTAATTAATTAATTAATTCGTAGCTATAGCGCGTATTGCCTCTGTCGTGTAGTTCACGATAAAAACGAATATCTTTGCACACAGCGAAGTGTACGAAATGGCCTGCGGCACGGATCACGGTGTAGTTTGCGGTGTTAGTCTACAACTCATGGCCGCCATAGGATTCACATGTATTTATTCACATGTCTATGTGAAGCGTACACCAATGAGATGGTGAAAGCGGCTGAAAAAAAGTTTGCGTTTTTTTAGGCGTATCACCAAATGAACGGCAAGCAGCTGCAGAAACTTTTCGTACCAAACGAGGAATCAGCCAAATTAATTGAGGTCGACAAGGTAGAGGCTCGATACATGATTATTTCAACATCCGCCTTCCTCGGAGAAATCTGAGATAAAACGGATTCAATCTCAGCGATCATATTCCTTTCTTCGCAAAGAGCGAGCGAGTGAGAGAGACTGAGAACCTGAGAGAGAGAGACTGAGAACCTGAGAGAGAGAGACTGAGAACCTGAGAGAGAGCATGGCCGCGCGTGCATTCCACTCGTTTTTGTCTTTGCGTCAGTGTGTCCTTAGGCTGTCCTGCGCTAAACGTCCTTTGTTTCGAGCGACAAATAATGCATTGGCTGTGATTGCAAATACGACTGCTTTTGTGTACAGCCTCTGCTCTCTCTTCGTGTACATTGGTATAACTGTGTGCGGTATTTTCCAACGCGCATTCGCCCGTTCCTCGCCGATGATGACTCAGTCTGTCGCTCGAAGGAATGTCCCCACGATGCCTCTGCAAGAATTCGAACGAGCGCCGCTTTCAAACCTGCCGCTTTCTCTGAGTAGACACATTCTTTGTCTTTAAGGAATTGCAGCTATTTTGCGAGTAAGAGGAGCACACCGCAGCACCGATCGTTGTCGTCAGCATCCGCATGAACGCATTGGCAGCGCTCACAGTGCGCTCCGTCAACGTATCGGGTTACCGCGCTATCTTACACAACGTCATTACGGGACAGGCTCACGGTAGACGCAGCCCAAACTCAAAGATGGCGCCGCCTGAAATTTCCGTTCAAGTATTCCTACGCTGCTGTCATCGGGCACCGGAAACATGGATATAAAATAGCCGCATCGGCGATCGCACGGAACGACGCCAGACAGACGGGAGACGGCGGCGGCGGCGGTGGCGGTGGCGGTGGCGGCGGGAAGTTTCCTTGTGGATCGCTACATCCGCATTTCGCTAATGTTTGCTAGTCGCTGTTCGGACAAGGTGACGTTGTCCAAAACGAACGGTTCTGCCGGTTCAGGACGCCGAAATTTCGTCGACGACTGACGGACAACCGAGCGACTACGGGAAATGCAACTTCCAGTTCTTCTGATGGACGACAAAACACTTCTCATTAGCCATGCCGAAATGCAGCTCGTAAATGGCAGATCGTAGAACTTCTTTCGATTTCTCCGAGGCGCGGTTGGCAGCCTCGACGAATCCGACTCGTGTGATGACTCGGCCGCATGTTTATTGATCGCAGAACGCTAAGTGAAGTTCTGTGAGTTGTCGAGACAACCGGACAAACGGCAATGGTACTGCTATTCCCAATCGCACAGCCGAATATCGAAGTGTCTTCCTCTTGGCAGCGTGCCAGCGGCATGTAACTGTCGTGCGCTGCTGCTGCTGCTGAGGCCAAGCAAACGCAATTATTCGAAAGGCGTTCTTATTCAGTGATCGCAGGACGCCGAAAAACGACGAGAACCGCTACATCGGCAAAAACCGAAGCACAGCTAAGGCCAACCTCACTATGCTATGCGACGTGCGTCCCGCGCGCTCCGGGGTACGTGACAGATCGCACGGTGCACTCGCTTTCAACAAAATGCTAACAAACGCGACCAGCAGTCTGGTTCACTAGTTCGAATGGAATGGACACGACTAATCGGCCGACACAACTGTGATGACGCTGACAATGTCGCGTGCTTTATCTAGACTGTCCAGGGTCTATACGGACTTGACAGAGTCGAGTGCGATACCGTGGTGGTGAGTCGGCGTAATTTGCGCGCCAAAACAATTCGAAGAACGCGCCGAAAATGGCCAAAGAATGAGAAGCTTGCAGACTATGTTTCATACGGGAGTATTGTGAGAGAGATGTTGACGTCTCTGCTTTAGTTTCATGAGGCTCGAAAGAACACTGGACTGAAATCGTATTGGCAAAGCGCCAACAAATATGTCTGGCTCCTGGACAACGGCAAGGTCAGGTCAAGGACGCCGTGCAAAATACTTGTACGCTGCTAAGTACAGCGATGCGGCTACGTTGTACAACGAGGCGTTTCTCTCCGTATTGATGTGGAGAACGGCATCACCTAAGTATGAGATCGAAGTATTTCGGTAGAAAATAGCTGACTCGCGGATTCCTAAAAACATCGTTTTTCTCGCTAGCGGACTGTCAGCTAATATCTGACCTAACACGGCAGTGTCGGAAGTCGTTCTACACTCAGTGGTCGAATGAACGCATGAAAACAGCCACATCGAGCGAAACACCGTCCCGATCGGACAACAACGCACCAGTTGGGCGGTAACAACTCGGTAACAACGAACGCACGCGCAGAGCCGTGCTCGGCCCTTCGAGTGCGTTGAATTCTGCACCGTCATCTGCACCGTCATCCTCGTGCACGTACCTCGTACGTACGAAGCGTATAGGAAGCCTATCCTCATGGAGTGAATCGTGTCTCGGCAGTTACGACGACGAAAATACGACCGAAGCGGTGCTGCTCTAGCGACCTGTAGCGTTGGCGTCGAGGTGCCCGGGAACTCGTCGTCGGTCAAAGGATGCTTTCGTTACGTTAGGCGCTTTCTCACGTCTCTAGATGATTTGTCAGCTCGTGTTTGTGGTGTCGACAACTCGAGCTGAGACGGGCCTGTGTCTGTTAAAATCGAGACGCCCTAATCGCGAGGGCATCACACACCGTCGTCAGCGAGAAGTTCGCTCAGCTCTCCGTGGCTACGCATGGCTCGACGGGCAGATAACTTCCAAGTTCACGAGGACCTTCCTGCTCCCCCAAGCCCATGAGTCATCTTCTTCGTTCCAGCTTTCTGAAACCCTACAACAGACACGACCGGCAGATACTAACCATGCGATGGCCTGATTCTGCGCCGGGGGGACTCTGCGCTCGGCTTCGCATTTTGCTGGCTTCCCTTCTTGATTTTGTCTTGAGTACAGCCTCTGCGTGGACCCTGCACTCGGCTCATCTTGCGCCTTCCGCTGAAACGGCGACGTCGATGACGACGACGACGACGGCGGCAAAACCAGGCACGACCACTATGTCGAGCAGGGCTAAGAAGGGATCGTCGGGAGAAGGTGGGGAAGTCAGCTGGTTTTCCATTCCGCAAATGGGAGAGAGAGAGAGAGAGAGAGAGAGAGAGGGAGGGAGGGAATAAGGGAAAAGGAGGCGGGGGGGAAGCGCAGAGGGTGAACGAGGAGGAGTACATACATACACACACACACACACACACACACACAATGGAAAAGCCGTAGGGACAGCAGCAGCAGCAGCAGCAGGAACTGCGGTAAAGAAGGGGCAGTCGCCGCAGCAGAAACAACTTAATTCGCATATTAAGCCAGCCTGTACGGTGGCGCGGCCTAAGCACCACACAGGCGCGCGCGCGCGCACCCCGGGGCTCATGAGAGGCGTGTTTGAAGGAAGGGAGGCTACTCCAGGTCGCTGGCGGCCGCCACACCAGCTCTTCCCGCCGCAGACCGTATGAGAGAGTTAGAGGAACAGACGGGCCACGACAACACCGACGTAGGGCGGTAGTCAACGAGGCGTGGCCTTCGCCCGTCTGACACCTTGATCCTCGCTTAGCTTCGACGGGAGGCTGCTCGCCGGAGGTTGCATCGGGCTAGAGCCGCACAATGTCGGCTTCTGAAATTCGCGGCCAGCTAATCCTCACTCCACATTGTCTGCTGATAGACCTGAGCCGGGCGTCCGCGTTCAGACATCACCGGCGGCCGACGCTAGCGAAGGCAGCGGTCGACATCGCATGCGAAGACTCATCAAGAGCTCAAGATGGCGACGCTTCTTGCCCTCGCCCGGCGTTGTCGTTCGTGTCGGTGACCGTGGCACTGGTGGTTGTATTTGTGCTTTGTTCCCGTCACCCGTCTTGGTTTTCTCGCCGAAGATGTCTTTGTCCCGCGAGCTTTGCGCGTCGCGTCGCGGTTGGCTGCGCTGACTCAGCACGTGCGGGGCGCGTCTGCCCCAAGCGAATGAAGTCCTTCAAGAATTCCGGGCTGGTCGCTAAATGAGGATGGATGAGATGGCCGCTTCGGGGTTGTTAAGGGGTGGCGCCCAGGGGACTGAAAATGCTGGAGGGAATGAAAACGGTCTAGTTTGGGGCGGCCCCCTGCCGTCCGAGGGACACGACGCCCCTTTATCCCGCTGGCACAGGGTACCGACCTCGCAATCGCGCCAGCTCACCGGCGCCTTGCCAAACAGCGTCAAGGTTAATCCGGGCCGACAGCTTCTGAAGGGCTGGTTCAGGCGTCCAAAAGAGAACGACAGGAAAGAAAGCAGAACGGCTGAAGGCTAGACGGCATCTGATTTATTAGCTACGTACGGCGTAGCCTCTTCCGCAGGTGCGGCAGGCTCGCGAAGGTTGCGGGACAGCGGAGACAGGAACGCCGCACAAACTGCTCGGGTGACAGCGTGTCGTGTTTGTCCGCTATTATCGCCAGCGTCAGCTGCATTCGCTCGCTAGTTCGTCGGATCGCCCGGGGATCCGTCCCGCCCCGCCGCCAGTCGTCTCACGCCAGGAGGCGTAAACAGACTTCCGTTGTCAGGCGCAACGCGTTAGGATCTCAGCCGCCTGCTTATAGATAGACGCTTTCCAGGCATTGACCTCAATGACCTTCCAACAAGAAGACGCTACAGAAAGTCGAGACGCAGAGGCAGCTACGCCGCGACGGACAATTCTGCGCCAGCCACGCGGACGATGAAGATCGTAACTGTCGTGTCATCATGGCTACTTCACAGAAACACGCAAGCGATTGTTCGCCTCATCACACTCAAAGGTCATCCTAGATGGCTCAGTTGTCTCGATCGGAAAACTAGGCTAGAACGAGGTTCTCATTTCTGTTCGGATCGACTTTCCTCAAGAGTGTTGACACGTTTCTTCGTGTGTGTGTGTGTGTGTTTTTCTCGACCTGTTTCCTTCGGGAAGCGCTCAGGCAATATTGCCTGTTCCATGCACTGTGTCTACTGTGCAGATCGCGGTCGAGGTGGTCCGGTAGTGTTTTTCGTGATGTCCAGGAAGGAGATCGGGTTTTTTTTTCGCCGGACGCAATCAATGAAATCGACTATATCCCCTGGGAGTCGCCGTTTGCCGCTTCGTCGCTCATCCGTGACTCTAGCGTGCCCCATCGTTCAGCGAGGGCCAGGCCCGTTGTACAGACCCTGAACATTTTGCCCCGCCTACGCCGCCTGCGAGGCCTACGAACATGAGAAAGTGGCTTTATTACGATTACCACGACACCTTGAATGCACTGGAGCGCAAAAAGTACAACGTGAATATCTCATTGCCCCTGTACGGCACCCGCGTGCGGGATGAACTGTGCGTACCGCACGCTGATTTGCCCCAGCCAGAGAAGCATTAGAGGAAATCATGAAGACGCTATCGCCTACGCTAGCCGACGCATCATCGGCCAGGCGAAGACTTCCTCCTGAGCGATTCAGCCAGCAGAGAATCGACAGACAGCCTAGAAACGGCTGAATGCGCAGCTGCGACATTTGAGCCTCTGTCGAATTGATTGTCGGCATTTATTGCGAGGCGTTTATTGTCAATATGAGGGCATTCGTCAGCACGGACGTGCGCCGATGCAACAACGTATTCCTATCGGCGTTGCCGTCCGTGCCAGGGGCTAACCTGCGGCAGGGGCGCTGGAAAGCTCTCGATCTGGTAGACAGGCGGCACTTGTAGGATCTCGTAGGTACATCTGACATTTGCACGGATTACCTCAGTCCGGTGAGTCAGGCCGACTAGCGAAACAAGGGACAGAGATTAATTACGGCCGACAGCGATCGATATACTTGTGAAGAGATTCGGCGGGCGGGCAGCCGGCCGAAACTCTGTAGCGGGAGGATTGAGCGTAGGTCACGAAAAAGGTCTAAGAACCCGTACGACGGGAAGATCCGACCAAGCGGACGATTCGCGTCTCACCTGAACCGTTGTGTTGTTTTTTACCTGGCATCAACAGCAAACACGAGTCAGGTTTGGCGATTAGGCACAGTTATTTAATAAACTACCCCTTCTCTGAACGCTAATCAAGTACAGACTCAAGGAGAAAACGCTGAAGACTCGATTTCAGGAGTGCACAAATGAACTAGAAGATGCGCAGCCATAGCACGAACATATCCAAGACGTCCTCCCCCCATGGCTCCGGCGAAATGACGCCCTCTTCTCGTCGCTGGTATGTGAGTTCGTTGCGTTATACGCCGCGTCAGCACGTACTACCTGTGTACTCAAGCACGGGCGGCCGCGTATTTTTGGAGTGATTTTCTTAGCGATGTCTCGCTCCGACCTCCGAGCGAGGAGCTCCGCGCTCGGCTCCGATCGATATTCCGGTCCAATTCTTTAACTCGATTGCGTTGTCCCCTCTGGGCGTCCCGAATTTGGACGGCCGCCAAATGGGGGTCCGAAAAAGAGGCCCTTCCCTCGTTCTCGACTTTCCGATGGGTCCTTCCTTCACTTCGCTTCTATGTTCTGCCCCGAGTGGCCGAACATTGCGAACTGAAACAGTCCTGTTTGCGGCCATTACAAAAATAGGCCCGGCCACCACCGTCGTTAGAGAGTCCTGACCGCGGCGTTTCGGGACAGGGAAAGGGGGCGCCGGTTGGGAATAGGAGTCTTCGCTCGACCATAGGAAAGGTGAGAGGGACCGGAGCCGAGGTAGGTGGAAGGGGATGGCAACGGAATGAGACACAGAAGGGTGGGGGGGCTTCGCTGGCGGTGGAAAACTAATGATCGGCTGGGTAGGGCCAGTCAACGGAGTGCCTGTGGTAGGACACAGCTTCGCTTGAAATAGCTCACCTTCAGACATCTACCCCACGAACGGCCAAATGGGGTCCCGCACATGTCGCCGCCGCCGCCACCGCCGCCGCCGCCGCCACCGCGCCCCCTCGCTAGGTAGCTCGCGCCGGGGGTTTCCTGCTGATGTGCGTTCATTCCCCATCTGATCGTGGATGCAAGACGGCACAGTGTAGGCTGCACTGTGTGTGTGTGTGTGTGTGTGTGTGTGTGTGTGTGTGTGAGAGACGGAGATATGTGTAATGCCAAATGATTGGAGAGTAGACTCCTTGGTTGGATGATTGCCCCTGGTCTTCATAAATAATGATGCGATGACGGTCACCACTCACAGCGAACACGGGAACGCTTGTCGTGCCCAACTCGATTCGAACGGTGATAAACGTGATGGTGTTACTGATGATTGCGGCGTCCGGTGACTGCCCCCTGTAGGACTGACTCTAGCCGCTTGTACGGTTACGACTGACGCACCCCTGCACAATCCGTTACATTATGTGATACCTCCGCATAGGACAGAAGGGAGCTACTAGTACCTATTTGCCCCAGCGATACCGACTGACCGACCGACCGACCGACCACTCGCGACTGTGTGAACTTAGCCATCATGGACATTTCACGATGCTAAACATGGACAGCAGGAGCTAAGTGACTATAGCCAATCGTTTACTGGCCAGGACCAGAATCCCACACATGCCGAGTCTGGCTAGCACGGAGGTACCACGGGGAGGAAGGATAAGGAGAAGACAGGAAACAAGAAGAGTGCCAACAAATAACAGAGTACGTGGATCCCGTCCCTGCTAAGCTGACCCTTAACTTCGATTGACAGCAGCAGCATCCTGATGAGCAGTGGGACCCAATGGGGCTGGTTTGTCTATCCGCTAGCGACGGATACACGGCGACGGCGACCGACCGGCGATGAAGCAGTCCATCTTCTCGCCTCGACTCGCTTTTGCTTGGTTTCTCTGCACGAATGACGAAGGAACATGTTCGACGCTAGTGAATGCAACTCGCTGTTGGCTGCAAACGTAAAGGCGGGTCGATGAGGCTCGCCAAGGATACGCCCCGAGGGCGTTCCGTCCAACTGGAGAGTTAGGATTAGCGTCAGTCTAATTGCTCTTCGCCGCAACCTCTCCGTGTCGTCTGCAGCAGTAGAACTGTCTCCTCCTCTAGCCTTGAGCAGGCCTCCCTCACCGCAAACGGAATCCTGGTTACGTAGCTACTTCTCGTTGCCTTGTTCGATTTCGAGGAGTTACTACGCTTGTCGGCCAGAGCCCGGTCCGGGCACGGGTCGGGCGGGTTGTGAAGGGCCGCGCAACGTCCCATCGCCCCCACAAGCCACTCGGCATCTTTCCCACGGCAGCATTCCTAGCTGATCCTTGCTGGTCGATGCTTTTGTTCGTTCTTCATCCACCTAGACCCTCAAGGTCTAACCCGGAGCTTCAGCCCGACGGCCGTATGGGCCCTGTCCGTCCGTCTCCTTTACTTTCGTTCACCTTCTTGGCGACAGCCACTCCGTCATCGGCTGTGGCTGGTTGACGCTCGGCGATAGTGTCCGCTCAGCGAGTGTACAACGACGATACTAAACGAGCTCGAGAAACTAGGGGGAAAGTGACAGAGATGAAGAGAAACGACGCGAACGAGTGGAACGACGAGGTACAAAACGATTTGACGCTACTGCAACGTCGGGGCGGGATCGGCCCCGCATCGCAGTTCGAAGCGCGCACCCAATGGCAGCCAGCGCGTTCACCAGCAACGCCGTTCTGTGCTGCTCAACTCGCTTACACCGTCCTCGTTTGTCGTGCCGGCCCCAGGCACGAACGGGTCTGAATTAAATTAGAAATTATCGGAGTATCGACCGTCTGATCGTTCTCACTGTCCGCTACGCACTCTTCCCTTTTCCCTCTTCGTCGCGTTCTTCTCCCTTTTTTCCGCCCGGAAATCGTTGCTTGTGTGTCTTCCCTTGCGTGTTCCTCCACACTTTGTACTTGCTTTCGCCGTGCAAAGGCAAGCGCCAGTGCCTAGAGGAAACAGGCCCGGCGGCCGACGGGTTGAGTTTTCCCTAACGATAGTCAAGCTAAAGCGCCGCGCCACAGCACCGCGCCACAGCACCGCGCCACAGCACCGCGCCACAGCACCGCGCCACAGCACCGCAGCACAGCTTGCGGGTATTAGCAAACACGCCAATCGTAACGCTGTTTGTATGTCGACCCGGAATCATAATCGACCTGTTGTTAGGCCCGTTTAGTCGACACTTCGGAACGCCATAGACGGAACAAGCTATGGTGTTAGGAACGAAATACGCAGGGGGGTTACACCTAAGGGACGAGAAATAGTATCACCTCCTTGAAACCACAGAGGGAGGATCCAATGGCTGATAACTGGTTTGGCGTTCTCCGATTCGCTGTATCGGTCTTCACTGGTCGATTACCCTTGAGAAGAGCACAGCGAGAACGGCCGCCTTTTTTCGATGGCGTTTTTCCAATTACAAAACGGCCTGACGCCGGACGTGTAACGTCAAGTGCCGCTTGTAAGGCGTCTCTGCTCTCGGCACGTATTTACACTACGAAGACATTTTGGCTGAGCTCCGCGTCGCGGTTCAGTTTCCACCTTCACACGAGCCTAATTGCACATAATCGTACTTGTTGCTCTGTTCTTCGAGCTCCTCTCGTTCATCACGAGCCGCGCACACACTCGTACTCACGAGCACTGTGTGTACATACAAGGTGATCTAAAAAAAAAGTAGCTCCGATTCTAAATAATTCATAGTTGCGAGTTCACAAAAAACCTCTCGGAAAAAACATTTAGTCAACGACATTACCAGCGAATGAGTTGACTACCTATTACTATTAAGTTCGCTCGTTAATTCATATGGATCATGCCATAATCCACCGTGTCCTGTAACCCCCTCCGTGGACGTAGTGCTCGTTCGACAGGTCCAAAACAGGCCTCGGAACGGCCCGTCCGGGTCGTGCGACGACGCAGACGGCAATGGGTGTGTGACGAATGAGAGAGCAGGAACAGATACGCTGGGCTCCGGTTTGTGATACTAATCACAACGCCGGCGGCGAGTTTCTGTTGACTTAACACTCGTGTGTGTACCAAGCGACACCCACGGCTCGCTCCACCGCCCCTCTGAGGTCCACAATAGTCGTCGAGCCGCTGCATCGCCTCCATAGCGTCGTCTCTAGAGTGTACGCACTAAATAAAGCTGCGACACTGGCACGCTCAATGGCGGGACGCGAGCGTATCTCCGGTAACTGCCCGACTACCGATGGAGCACCAGCTATGGCTCCAGCCACTCCGTTACGTTACTTTTCCCGCTTCGCACTAGACGCGACGTCAAGAACAAGATATGGAGGCGCCAACCCAGCAAGCGCTTTCATGGCCAGCGACTTATGCTTTTGAGCTTCGTCGTTGCACCCACTCCCTTGTACAGCGCAGCAGCATCAACAGCATCAGCAGCAGTAGTAGCAGCATCAGCAGCAGTAGTAGCAGCATCAGCAGCAGTAGCAGCAGCATCAGCAACAGCATCAGCAGCAGTAGCAGCAGCATCAGCAACAGCATCAGCAACAGCATGAGCAACAGTAGCAGCAGCATCAGCAACAGCATCAGCAGCAGTAGCAGCAGCATCAGCAGCAGCAGCAGCAGTAGCAGCAGCAACAGCATCAGCAGCAGTAGCAGCAGCATCAGCAGCAGCAGCAACATCGTAGAAGCAAAACATGCGTCTTGCGACGGTTTCTATTATCTTGCTACGGCCGTTCGGCGAACCGCCAGCCGCAACGTAGCCACTCATTGTTTGACGTCTGTGGTGTAGCAGCCGCAGATAGAGCCACATACGGTTCGCGCAATGAAACTCATTTCATCACAGTCACATCGACCTGGCGCCGTAAGGGCCTGAATGTGGTATGAGGGCATGCTTTTCTTGTCTGTGTTTGCTCTGAATTCCGACGAGCGGAGTGAGAGAAAAACCGACTCGGTTTGTCCACACTGCGTTCCGTGTAGCGCCTTTGATTCCACAAGATTTTTCTGTTGTTCGTCCACAGAGCGAGAGAGACACACGCGTTGTGCTTCATGTCACCTGGCGCGGACAAACACACGGAACTGGGACTCTCGCAAACATCTCTCGCTGTGGCCGTTGCTAAAAGCCCCCACGGAAGCTACCTGGCGCAGTCGGCTGGGCTGGCAGGCTACGATCCCCACATAAACAATGCGGAATTTCGGGACACGACTAGTCCGCGAGTCGTTAGTGCTGATGTGTCCTGATGCGGCTCGACCGTACGGGGAGAAAAATTGGGTCGTCAGAGCAGAAACGTGATCTACGTGATCCCGCCCGATGACGTGAACCCCAATGACATCCCATTTTTGTCACAGTGATGTTCGCCAGCCTTCACTTCATGTTCGTCCGAGGGTTGCGCTGTTGGCCTTCACAGCACAGAACGTGACCTTCCTGCTAGTTCCTGCTGAACCTGCAACGCAATTCCATGCAAAGTCTCTGCGCGGCGATGAAATTAGCCTATGTAGCCTACGTGGACCGCGGAGTACTCGCAGACTTCTTCTACGGAGATATTTCGTTGAACACTGAACCGTGGGGACGAGAACCCAGGGTTCGGAAGACGCGTCCACAGTCTTGTTCAAGTCACCCGAAAGGCCCCCTCGGAAATATGCAGGAGGGTTACAAATGCAGGGGGAACATTGAAAAAATAGAATTTACCTGGCGGATTACCACAGAGCCGCAAGATTTCTACCGGAAGAAGGATCTAAAGAGGTCTACGCCGGCACGACTGACCACTTAAGCTGGGCGGCGGCCGGCCGCGCTGGTCTCGTGCGTCAGCCCCGAGCTGGGCCAGAGCTAAGGATTACTAAGGATAAGGAGGAGTGGTTTTATCCCGGGTTGCTATGTTGTCCCATCGCGTTGGTAATCGCGCGTTCTCAGCGCTCCCGCTGTGTAATGAGTGCAAAGGAGACGGCCCTTCAGCAGACCCCCTCGCTCCTCTCTCAAGTGACGAACCCCAGCCGAGGCGAACGCCCACTGCCGAGTAACGAAACTGGGCTGAGTGCATTCACCCATTACTGGCCTCGTCTCAGGACCACAGGACTTCACGTACGTGCGAAGCGAACGTGCGTGTATGCGTGTGTCTGCTCCGGTGGTTTAATGGCCGGCCCTCGAGTCGGTGCAGAGCCAAATGATCGACCGGCGGAGGCGCTATCCGGTGTGACGTTGAATTTCTGAACTGCATATCTTTCAGAGTTGGCTCGGCAACAGTAGTTCTTCACTAGGTACTCGCGACATCATCAGTGAGCGCGCGAGACAGAGAGAATCAGAGAGAGAGAGTCATGATATGTGTTTTTCAGATTTTTTTCCGTCAAATTCAGGCCGAAATGCATACGAAAAGCGTCCGCCCGGCGTCATCATGGCGATGCTTTTTGGATGTTCGCTAAACGTACCCTGGACCTAATTTCGAACTTTTCTATTTTATGCCACAAAGCTCGTTCAGGTGTAGGCTCATCCTGTGTAGATAAAAATAGTGTTGACCTTAGCTGTTCCCTCCTGACCCTCAGATGAGGGTACGAAGTCGGTTGCGCAAGCTGCGACGCGGCATTCACATCTGATGGCCTCTGAAGATTGGACGAGAACGGGTCCGTTCGGGCGGTCCGATGCGAGTTAATAGGTCTTTCAGATTCCTGAGCCGGTCCGAGAGAGCTGCAGAAAAAACAAGCCACGTGTTGCCTTGTAGGGACCGATTTTGCGACGAGACGACTAAGCGAATTTTATTGCAACGCGCTCATAACTGATTTCGACCACCCTACGTAGTCTCTTTTACGTTCGTGTTTTCCGCTTGTCTAAGGGATGATACAAAATGGCATTTGGTGCGCCTCGGCGCAGAATACGCTAAGTGAAGTTTCCTGTTCTCGTTATGAGTCGCTATTTTCGCTACTTCCGTTTGAATGGCTAAGAAATCCTATAGGTGCTTGTCGAGGTGCGCCTCCAACACGGTGACACTCTGAATCAAATAGATTTCTGTTGGTAACCGAGCTTCTCATGGGTTCCGTAAGCTGAATCTCGAACTTTTTACCTTCACCAGACCGAACGCGACACACTACAAGCCACCTCTCTCCGATGGAACTCGGACGTAGTTCCAAACGAACGCGTACAGCGCTGGAAAAAAATTCTAACCAGACCGGCAGATCCGCCTGCCTTGTCCAGCCGCATATGCGTGGCTCACCGTATCGACATTTACGGAAAGCCTCCTCGGCCTTTTGGCATTAGCCAAGCTACAAACGGCCTCATGGGGGTCTCTGGAACCTCGCTTTTTAGGCCGTCAATTACACTGTCCTAGTTCTGCGTAAGAAGGCGCTACGCCAGACATTTGCAAACGCCCTAGAGCAGAGTCTAGGCCACGGGCGTTTTTTACAAATTCGATTTATTGGCGAATTTTATCCGCGCCCGAGTCCACTCTGTGGTTCGGCTTCTGTAGCGCACTTCTGTAGACAAACGAGAGGAGGCGTCGTTGCGTATCTGTGTCATTGATGCTGTTATGTTTATTTGGCTGGCTGGCACAAATAAAAAAGGGTACACATGTGGCTTCGATTCGCTTCGCAGATTTATCCGAAGTAGCTCGCCTGCCTGCGAGCCACTCGGTTCTGAATGTAGGGGGGGTTCATTGTTGTTTCCTTGCAACCCGACGTCGTGAAGGAACGACTTCGTATTTAGGTTGAGTCGTTCATTTGTTCGCTCGGTTTAAACGAGTACACAATACGTTTGCTTATTTATATATATATATATATATGTGTGTGTGTGTGTGTGTGTGTGTGTGTGTGTGTGTGTATTACGGCTAGCGCATGTTCATATGCGTACAAAAAGTCTGTTTGTTCCGTTATTTCGCTTTAGGTTCCGACTCTCTCCTGCACACACACACACACACACACACACGTGCAAACACACACGCATAAACGCATTCTCGCAGTATTTGCCGATGTCTTACACCGCGGCGCTTTGGTGGTCTCCGGCGGCGTGGGCTGAGGGCATTACAACTCACATAGAATCGAGTCCACCATTCAGGGGAGTGTGGTTTTGCCCCTTCCATCGCGCGGGCCGTCTGTAGCGGTAAATAAATGGCTCAGCCATCGTTGTGGAGGTCGCGTATCGGGTCAAGCTGCCGCTTCCTCCTCTGACGCAGTCAGAGGTCACGCGACGCTCCGGCATCTCGTGCTCAGGTGCCGTGTACGAGCCCCCCCCAGGTCGCATCACTATCATAGAAGCCACGACTAGAACCGGCTCTAGAAAGCGTCACGATCGCAGAACCGCAGTGGTGGCCACGCTTTGCGACTCGTGACGCGCTCGAAAGAATGACGGGGTGCCATATAGAGGCCGAAACTGAAGTGAGAGATCGGGGAAGAGCTCGTCTCTCTCCCTTGCCCGCTAGCCCTGCCACGAGAACTGAACGTGAAAAATGTAACCCTCATATTGTACTCGGCCCCGCGACGGTTAGACACCGAATTGTAACTCCGATACACCGGCTTCGACCCTCCTGCCTAATGCCCGACGACGTCTGGCCATATCTCAGGGCTGCCGTTGGATTTACTGTCCATATAGTTCGTTCTCGGACACCATGAGCGATAGCCATACCGCGCCATGTCGGCAGGCGAAGGGAAACGGTGTTTATACGGCCTTGATCTGTTATGGTGGTCCTGTCCTGTGTGGACACGCGGACCCCTTTTTGTTTCTCACAAGGGAGACCTGTCAAATCGATACGCGTGGCGCCCTGGAAGAAACGCATTTTCGATAGCGGTACGCCTATTCCTTGTAGCGCATATCGCACTCAAAATAAGACGCGTTTCTTCTCAGTCGACGAACAGAACGGTAACCGTCATCGCTCGAAATCAGGAGGATCAGGAGGAGGCGTTTGTGAGATGTCGTTCCGCCCGGCTGATTCATCGCGCGTCATTTTTCTGTCGGCTGACGGCGTGAGTTCGACACGCGATAGCAGGAACAGACTCTTCCCGAAGGGTTTGTTCCTACGCGCGACGGGGGGGAAAAGGGGAGGGGGCGGGGGTGTCCTTTAATTGTGTCGAGCCTGTTCGTCAGCGAGACTGTATAAAGGGTGTTTGTTGTGCAAACGACGACTGTATCGAGGTGTTGTGGTACCAAAACGAGCAAACGTGAAGTGCTATTGTTATTTTTATTCAGACATCGATGACTTCTGTGGAACAGTTGCCTGTAAACTGAAAAGTCTGGGCTGGACGATCGAACCGTTGCGCGACGCATGTACGTACGTACATGCGTACGGTCGACCTTGACAGCGACCTTCTTTCGTTGAGGCTCTGCCCGGTGTAGCACGACGATGCATGAATTGATAACTTTAGCTAGGCCGTTTTTGCTTCGACTCGCTGTGTTGCGGCACAGATGTGCAGTTCTTTCCGCACGATACAAACCGAGTCGGAAGACAACCTGCGCGTCAGCTCATCGGTCTCAACCGTAAGGATCCGACTTCTACCGCCAACAACTGATGAGAGCCGGGCGTCGGGGGCCGTTTCGAGAAGAAAATGGACCTATCGTACTGGAAGAGGGTTACGAAGCTTTTTTCGTTAGAAACTCGCTCACTGGTCGAGTCGTCTACTCTTCGCAGCGCAGGCGGAAATTGCGCACCGGCGGCCAACCAACCCCTCGTCGGACGCCAAATGAGCCTTTTCCGAAGAAATGGACCCGACATGAGCAACAATCAACCCAAACCTGGATGACTGGAACTCGGATGTTGGATACGCTCGTAACTGCGATTAGTCCCACAGATCCCCGTTCCGCCGTTTAGGCCATCGTGTGATACGAGTGTAGGCCTTCGTTATTGGCACACTCATTAGACTCAACTACCATCATGTCTAGATACAGCTGGTTCATGGTGCTGAAGCGGAAATCGATGCGGCACCTCACCGTTTGCTAAACTACCGTCTGAGGCGGCGATCGTCTAAACTTGATTTGCTTCCGATTTAGCTCGACTGACTTCGAGATCTACGATTGCGCACGGCATGTAAAAAAACTGCTCGGTTTTTCAACACCAGCTGTTTGCAATCGCGTCGTGGGTGTCTGCGAACGGTGTCGGATAATGGGAACTCGAAGTCGGCCATGCTATACGAGAATGTGTTCGCGACGCGCGAAGAAGCGCACGGTCTCGTCTCGGGCGAGGTTCTAGCGTTATTCCGTTAGGCAGCCTCGGGTTCGGCCATAACAGTGGCTCGCCACACCCAAGTCCGCTGAGGGTGGTCTGTCGCAAGTGGCTGTCATAAATAACGACCTTGCACTCGCGTCACCGCGAGCGGATGAAAGCCCACTAAGTGGATCATCCCAGTGGTGTAATTCACAGGTACGAAGAGAGCAGCAGGGAAGACTCTGTCTGACTCGGTCGAAGCCAGATTACGAACTAACGTGCGCACATGCACGCGATGGAAATGCCCTCCGAAATCCATGAAGCCACCGGCATGAGTCGTGAGTGGTTACGCCGAAAAAGCGTCATCGCTTATTCTCGTCGTTAGCGGCAGACTTCAGATCAGCGAGTTTCCTTACACGCATAGCCATTTCAAAAATGGCTGTGGTCTGGAGGACTCTGAGGTCCGACGACTAGCACGCGAGCCTCCGTAGGTTCCAGAGTGTCCTCAGATATTAGCAGATGTTGCTTGATACGGTGGTCCAGGTCGAGGAGAGCCGTGCTGCCACGGCAGCCTGCCGACTAGCTTGGAAGGCCGGATGACGCGGCCGCGCAAGACTCCATATATTTATTAGAACGGGAGTTTTGCAGCAACGGAAGCGGAAAAGGAGGAGGAACTGTGTGTCACAGTCTCTCTTCATTTGCGGCTCACTCACATTTTTCCTGTCTCACTCTGCGAATGCAGCCCTACCAGGATTTCGTTCAAACCGCACAGCCAACAGGTGTGTCTCGGTAAGTGCCTGTCCACGTGTTGCTGACACGCGTCGCTACCTCATGCAAGAAAATCGAAATTGTGCTGCATAAGAGAAATCAGTGACACAGCACGAAATCTCTCAGCAGCACCGCCTCGTCGCGAAGTCAGTCTGATGACCTGTTGCCGGCCATCGATCGACTCACTCCTATCACATTCACATCATCGAATTCGGTCTCTTCTTGGCGTTGTGAAACGGCTGCGCTACTCGTCCCATATAATTGTTTCGAAACGACTCGTTTAGGCCCAATACGTTCATGAATGACATTTCGAAATAGTCAGACGTTTAGCCGGTGAGGTTCCCCGGCAGAGCGCAGTTCGCCCAAGCCACTGTGATGAATGGAGAGGAAAACCTGTTTTTGTAGGGGCTCAAATAATAAACGAGGAGAATATGTATTCCACGTCGAAAAACGAATAGTAGCCAAAACGTTCTGCCGCTAACGATAAACGAACTAAGCCGTTTATGGAGCTGCAATCCACGGTAGTGTCGAGCGTGTCGAGCTCGGTGGCTTGGTGCATTCGTGTGCGCCTTGCGGCCGGATGGGGTCCGTCTTACGAACTAATGCAAGAACTGCCACCGTGGACGTTACATGTTGGGTGATTGTCGGCCCTAGAACAAAAGAAAAACGTAGATATCAAATAAAGATCTACGGTAGTGGTCACACACATGACGAGCAGGTGTCAATGGACTGACACTGCCTAAATGCATCCATCCGCAGATGAACGTTTACGCTGAGTTGGGCAGACTGTGTTGCATGAGAGCGTTGCCATTCGTGGCACTTTCATGCCGGTCACACCTGCCTGGCGTCTGAACTCCTGAGTGTACCAAACGCGATTCTGCTGGATCACGCAGGTAGTTGTCGACATCCAGCAGGCGTAAGTTGAACTCCGATCGGCATACAGAACTAGATACAACTCATATACGCACAGAAGGATAGTTATCACACCGAACCGAAGCACCGAACCGAAGCACCGAACCGAAGCACCGAACCGAGGCACCGAACCGAGGCACCGAACCGAGGCACCGAACCGAAGCACCGAACCGAGGCACCGAACGGTAGTGTCCGCTTTCCGTTAGACGCCAGGTAGCCGAGCAACAGCTGCGGCTGCGTGAAACGACCTAAAAAGCTGTGTGCGAACACCGACCTAACAATATGGCTGCTAACAACAATTACACTGCTCAACGTGCTCGAAATGCACTCACTGCTCGTGTCGTAACTATGTCCCCTTCTCTGTTCAACCGCATATTAGTGACGTTCGACGTCGGCCGACGAGCTCGATATACTCAGCCCGTTTAGCCGCGTGCGCGCTGTGAAATGCAGCGTAGTTGTGTCGATTTCTTCGCACGTGTAGTCGATTTGAGCGTGTCGCGAATGTCTACACTCGATTCGGTACGCGTGTCTGGCATGTGTAAGCTTCCTGTACGAGGGCGTCCTTCAGCAAGCAAACTTCGACCATGTCAAAATCCTATCAGAATACAATCCAGAATGTGTCGTTAATGCTGGACGGGCTGGTTCTTCAGCAACGATTTGCAGATGTTCGGTCGGTCCGTCGACGCTGCTGAGGTTCCGCAGCGAACGACCAACTCGTCGTGCCAGTGTACCGGCGTCTTCTCCTCATCGTCTTCACGCGATGAATGTTTATCGCTCCGCCGGCGCCCCGAAGTGCTGCACCCTAAGAGCTCGTTCCGTTGACGAAACGGGAGACTCTTCGGCAGAAACATCCTTAAGGCGATATCAAGCAGAATTCGATGCTTAGGACTGAGCGTCTGTGGGTGAAGGGGCGTAAAGTACTCAATCGTATGTCGGGAACTGCGATCACGTGCACGAGTGCGTCGTCATACCGTCCGCGTCGAAACATATTGGAAGGGTCCCGTGTCCATAGACAGGACCGGCTCCCTTGGCTAGGACAACCGACCACCATCTCGGATGTGCAATCGCATAGACGTTGCTCACCGAGATACTAAACATGTGCACGAATAGGCCAATGTTCTATTGTGCCGATGATGCTGCGTTACACAACTGGGCCAACTCGGGTCCGTGTGCTGGCTAGAGGTCGGTCACGCCGAGCCTGGCCGAGCAAACCGTGCTCTCGACATTCGCCATGTTGAGTAGGAAAATTCTACTCGTGTGTAATTGGCCCGCGTCAAATACATGATCGCAAGAAGCATGGACGTCGGTGACATTTGACGGCGTTTGACGTCGTGCACTGAGTCTTCTTCCCACTCACGAATGAACGTAGCTCCGTGCCTGGCGACGTGCAGACGCTCTAATTGCAGTGCGTTCGGCTGATGTAATCCGCGCACCTTTATTCGTCCGAGTTGAAGAAAATCGATCGTTCCATTTGTTGATCGTTCTCGTCGGACACGGTTCTACTCGGAACAAGAATCTCGGCGTTAACTTGTGCGGAGCTTCGGTACCATCGGAAACTGGTTCAGGTCTCGTCGACATGCCGATGTCATCCACGGCCCCCAAAGCGGACGTTTGCCCGGTCGTTCTTAATTAAGCGGGGGCGAAGTGATTCCTCATGGGGTTCAGTTAGATCGGTACTCAGGTGGGGGACGATGATGAAACGCCTTATTTACAGCCAAAGCCAAGGGTCACAGGCGACACGTAAGAACAATACACAAACCTCAGACCAGACAGCGGACGTCGGATAGCGATGTCGGCGGCCTTATTAATGCACGAACCGGCTTGCCTAAGCTTGGCCATTATCCCTCCCATCTGATCTTCGTAAGTGAGTCCAGCCGTCGACAATGGACAAACAGACACTACCGAAGACAACCCATCCCCGAGCTAAAAGCAGGTCCGGGGTCAGGACGATACAATGACGACAAAAAAAAAAACCCTAGTCGATACTGATCAAATATGCCGACAATCATATCGCCATCCCGTTACGGATCCTACCATCAGGTGGCCTGCTGCCGGCTAAGAAAAGAGGCCCAAAGAAGAGTACGATTATCGTTTCCGGCCCCGTGCAGGCCCTTCGGGGTTCTGAGTATCAGAGCGGAAAATGGCGATGTTGTTCTACGACGATCACAAAATCGAAGCGAGTGCCCAAAGCTGTTGTTAGGCAAGCCGGTTGGCTAGGCCAGGCGACGTCACCCGAAATGATTGCCCCACCTCTCCAAATTCGATAGGCTCACCACGGCAAGGCAGACGAACGGTGCGTGGCCCCGTGAGAAATGCACGGATACGTTCGGTGCGCTCTGCAGCGTCTCAAAACGTACCAACGGACGGTTGGCACACGTCGGGTGGCGACGAATGGTACCGCAGAAAATGAGTCTATCACTTCTTGTCGCGATGCTGCGAACTTTCAGATGAAGATCTGTAATCTGGTGGTCGTTTTGCAATCCTCGGAGTGTTATTTTCCGGGCGCTGTTAGTGGTAGTGATTGTTTTCTGAAAGGGGTTTCTGAAATGGCGATATTTCATCCAAGCTGTACGCGTGCGTCGGGAATCGCCTACATGTAGAGGTCGTCGGGCCTCGTTGCTGTCACCCTGTAGGCTTCTGCGCAAAGTAGATTACGTGTTGTTAAAGGTCGCGTTGAAGGTTTTCACTGTGATCCGTGCCACTAAGCAGCCACAGCGTCGTTTAGGCTAATAATTATGGGTGTCAGCAGCTAAATTCAACAGCTGAGTGGCCATAGGGCGCGCGCGCGCGCTCTCTTCTGCGATGGTTCTCTGAGAATCGATGTCTTACGCGCTGCGCGGAATCTCCTCAAATTTTGCCTTCGGCAGAAGAAAACCGCCAGGCCGTATGCCTCTACTAGGTGTGCTGGGCTGTTACTCAACCAGGACGACGTCTAGGATGCCGACTGCCAAGTTAGCGACCCTCCGTTTGCCATTTTCTATTCCGTCTCAGTTTTGACGTAATAGTTTGCTATACGTGCTTCCCTTTGCCGCAAGAAACAGCAAGGCTTCCTCACCAGTCGAGGGAAGGGCGAAGCCCTGCGTGAATCTTTGCGCGCGAGCTCAAGTGAGTCTCAATGCGTTGGAAGCTTCTTGCCCCTGCGATGTCTGTCTGTTCCATCGGTATCTCGTCTTGTACGAGAGGGAGAGCGCCCTGAGGGGCCACCCGCCACCACCACCACCACCACACGCCAGACGCCAGCGAGAGACAAGAATGGGATGGGCAAACAAGGCTTATGCCCTCGGCACACACACACACACACACACACACCTATCTAAGCATTCAGCCACAGAGTGAAACACACGACGACGAAGACGTCGCTAAGCTAGAACGGACACACGATGGAGACAGAAGCGCGAGTGGAGGTAGAAAGAGGTGAACGAAGACCGTCGCAGCCGCGCCGAAAGCCCCTAACGAACGGGTCGAGGTTGTTTACCCAAGGAGTGTGTTCACCGCCGTCGGGGGGTGCGTGCGAAGGGGACCTGGGGATGATGATGGCCTGGGGAACATTGGCTAGACAAGGACGCCGTGTAGAGGGCTATACACGCTTGGATTGACGATGACAGCGGCTACCAGCAAAGCGAACAGCTTACTTGGCACACAAAATGGCCGGCAAACCCCATTTCTCTTACCCAGTGGCAATGGAAGTCGTGGCAAGGATGGTGACGATAGTTCACACTGGGTCCGATAGACTCAAATAGGCTATCCGCTAGCAAATGTGTAATTACTGAGCCATAATCCTACTGGATCATGACCAAATAGGTGGGATGCTATCAATCATAGTACAAATCCGTGATCCGAGTGCATCTTATCGAGGAAAGGCGGTCGGAAAAGCTGTCCCTGCTACGAGTGAATCGGAGACGAATTGTGGCAAACAAACTGAGCGTCATCACGTAGGGGTTAGGGCTAGACTTGTTTGTATGCGTAGTTATCTATTCAGTAATCAGACACATACCTCCCAGCACCCAATTTAGAACGGTTTCGGCGAAGATGTATAGTTCTGGTTAATGTTTCACCGTCTGATGTGATGCCGAGCTTGATGACCATCAGCAGTGAAGTAGCAGGTTGACTGGTCGTAACGTAGCCTTAATATGGCCAGTCTAGTCAAAGCGACGCCTAGATTGGGGGCTGGATTCTCATGGTAATTACGGACCTACTGACAACAGCTTGGAGAAGCCTTCTGTTCGCTTTACCTGTCGACAAAACGCGTCAGCGACAATAGCCAAGCATCCCTTTTTGGCTTGGATGAAACTAGTGAGATGTGTTCAGCCATTTAGTAATACATGGCTGCGTATAAAAACACTATTTTTGTTTCCTTGTGCTTGACGAACTCGAGTGGTGCATTCGTGGTACTCTCGGATGGCAGCGTACTCGGCGCGATTCTAATGGGGAAGCATCTACGAACTCTGTAAATGAGGGTTTGCTAACTAATATAAGAGTCTATTGTCTAATATGATATTGCTTATTCCTCTGGTTTCAGGTGAGATTCTACCCTTTGCGGCAGTCGACATCAGTTTCGTTTTGAATTAAACACAGATCATTCTTCCTATATCTCATCATAACTATGATTCCAATGATGATATCGTTTTCACGATATCATCGTTTGTTTCATGAAATATAATTGTACGGGTGTGACTCGATTACAGATGAAATTGCTATATTTCACAACGTTCTGTCGATCCCCTATCTAATTTTAGCGCCATATTTTTAATGGTTTAATAAGAGATAATAATACTAAAAAACAGAATTGCCGCGGATTCGTATTGCGTGACAGGGCAGGATGTGGCTCCACCTCGGGAGTCCTCTTCACGTTTGTAGTCCTTAGTGTCCATTTGTATCACCGCTCTTCCCTCTGCACGAGACGACGGCCACTACTCGAACACCGATTTCTTCACCCTCCTTACAACTGAAGCTTATCTTGGTAGAGGATTTAGAAGACACTTTTAAAAGCTTGGTAAATTATGCAAAGCACATGAGTACGGATTCTTATTTGCTTGTACCAGATCCAAAGTCCTCGAAGTTTTTTCTAGATTTGCAGACTAAAGGCACTGCCAAGTTTATTATGAGTCTTGCTGCGTAGCATAAGCGCGAGCATGTGAGTCACACATGTGAAGTCGCACAGTTTTAGGATAACAGCAACGTTGGTCCAGTGATCAGACTCTCTAGTCGCTTACGTTCTGATCGCTGCTAAAGTCGTCGTCTGATCACAGTTGTTTATGTTATTGTTGTTGTTATTGTTGCTACAGCTGATAATACAACGCCAGTTGTCGCCGTCGTCGTTGTTGCTGTTTGATTTTTTTGTTGTTTGTCTCTTTTGTTGAGCATCGTCGCAACGATCTGATTGTGTCATCTTCCGGCTTCTCGCTGTCCTGTAACATCTCGCAGTCTCGGCCTTCCAGGAGGGCGTCCTGTCTAGCAAATGTTGCACGGGGCAAAGCGGTGTTGCATTGCAGGTGACTTCTCGTGAGACGCGTAGCATTACGGGATGACATGCAATGGCAACGTTGCGACAGATTCTCGGCCGCATACACAAACACACGCTTTCGCACATGCACACACACATTTACACGTACGAATACACATATAGACAGACACACATATACACACCGATAAGAGACTGCGACGTTAGACTCTCATTAGCATAAGCGAAATAGAGAGACAGAACGAGATAGAAAGAGAGAAAAAGCTGGTAGCAGGATGTGGATTATATATGCCTGCGCGTACGGTAAAAGCCCGCAACGACGTAGAAACACCTTGCGGAATAGCAAAGCGACGCGAGATGGCGGAGCCACAGGCAGCTGCTGCTGCTGCTCAAGGGAAGTCAAAACGACTCGTATCGCTCTGCTGGTATTGCCAGGAGTCGTTGCGCAGATAGCGTCACACTCCTTGCGCATTGTCGTTGTGCTTCAAGCCTCATCGTGGCATCCCTCATCGTGAAAACAGGTTTAGAGTGGTGTGCCAACTGATGTGAACCCCACACGATTGGCCCACGCTCAGAACAGCTACAATGGCGAACCTAGCAGCTATCTTTATTAACGTCTGGAGGCCGAAATAAAGAGGCCACACAGGCAGTGTTTATCATGAGCGAACTCGAGTTTCACAACAACAGCAACGACCACGGGAACGGCCATATATATATGCAACTTTATAAGCTATGCGCAGGAAAAACCTACGACACGTCCATGTGCCTTGTTCATTTCTGTCAAATCGCCTTCTCCCTCGCCACCGTACCGAAAGTCGTACGTTGTTCTTTACCTTAGCAGGCATACGCTCGTTCTTGTTCGTTCGCGATAACGCGGCCGTGTTGAAGTGGCTCCCCGCACTACCCGTCCGCTGCTCAGCTTCCCCATCTCTGGGGCCCATCTGCGTCGGATAATAACGCAGTCCTCGGCCAGGAAGAGCTTCTTACAACGGGCGCATTACTCAATTCCATTCGCATTTTCCCGCTACGCCGGCCGCCGTGTTCCCGCTCGCGTGTGCTCCCGTTAGCTGAGTTCCGCGGCACATTCGTGGCCTCCTGTGTTTCGTACGATTATTGTTGGCAACGTTGAGCCGCGTCCGGACACCTCACGGTGAACGTCACTTTCTCAAGTATTCGACTACCGACGTTAGACGGCGAGGAAGTATTCATACTCGACGCATCTTTGCGCTCATATGACCTGTCTAGGCATGTTCCACTATGAAGGCAACATCCTCGCGCTTCACATCGGCAACTACGGAATCAAAAACCTTGTGAATGTGTTATGGGTAAAATGGCGAAACTCTGAGGAAAAAGCAAGCCCACAATGCCCTTTACGGTGTCAGAGACGAATTGAGATTTACGCTAGGTTTGACGATCGAGTGTCAATAGACACGCCTAGAGCGCGCGTGTATCCTCATCAACGATACGTTGTGCGCAATATAGCGCACATATTGGGGCGACTCACACACAAATATGAGTAGTGGATGAGTGCATTGGGTCGGAGAATGCTCATAATTACAAATAATAACGAATAGAGTGCACCTGACAACAAAAGTTCCAATACAACAATCACCATATGCGGTCTCCTGTCTCCTGTTTAAAATCCCTTTACATCGCAAGCCTCAACCTCGATAACAAGATCCATCAAAAGTGACGAACGAGTAGTGGAAATTGATTTACTTCGGAATCAAGCTCTTATTTTCTGCATTTACCTTGAATACACGATCTCCGTCAATAGCTGCAGTTATTGCAGTAATAATATATTTTTCGTCATAGAATTAAGCATTCATCAGCGAAAAAACTGTATCGAAATAGTTTTACGGCGTGCAGTAGTTTTTAATTGTTATTCTAGCGGTGGCATTTCTTAGCAAAAGAAATGCCAGAGCTGTAAATCTACGCACGTAACTGCATCCGTATTTACTACTGAATTAAGCTAAGAGGGTTGGCTTGACTTTCTTGAGGCCAACATAATAGCCATGTTAAGAATTAATTTTTCTTCGATCCAGTCATTGCCCCAACGCCTGTTCGCCTATCCGACCTGGCGCAATCGATGCGTCTTAGGCGCACCTATAAGCGCAAAACGCTTCCGTACTTAGCCAATTGTCGGCTTTCTTATCGCAATCTTGCTTTTGGATTGTACCGCGGCACTGACTAAGGACGAATCGCACAGGTATAACCAGTATAAAGCTTCCGTCGGATAATAAGTGACCATTTATATACGTACGTACGCGTACCAATTGGTGCGATGCGTGCGTGCGTGCATGCACGTATTCAACTGGTAGCATGCGCATGTACACGTCCTAAATTGGCACCGTGTGTATGTCCACGTATCAAGTACGCACCATGCGTGTGTACACGTTCCAACCTGGCAAAGATATAAAATGAACGCTTGATTTCAAGACGCTGGGCCACTTTTTTAGAGAAGCAAAAGTAGAGAGTTGTAAAATAGTATTCGATTTTCATTGGCCTCAAGTGGGCAATTTGGTAGTAAATAACGATTGAACTCGACAGTGCAGTGTCACATGTCGTATAGCCAGTAAAACCGTATAGTCAGTATTTCGCGAAAAATTTTCAGGAGCGTTTTAATCGTTCGATTCAACAGGTTTTGTAAGCTATTTTTTAACCTAATAATCTATTACAAAGTTGCAATAAGTTTTGTGAGTGTAAACATAATCAGTTCTTCAGACTAAACAATCAAAGTAAACCATTTGAAGTAGATAACCCTATTGTGCACTTATTGACGCCATTTAAAATATTTTCGAATATCTGAAAACTAAAATTACTGTTTAGTGTAATTTTTCGTTGAATATATATGTGCGCCTATATATATATATATATATATATATATATATATATATATG
>MNPL01001381.1:0-25778 GCA_002081605.1 Tropilaelaps mercedesae
ATATATATATATATATATATATATATATATATATATATAGCGAGAGAGAGAGAAATGAACAACAGTAGGAGACACCATTGTATTATTTTATGAATAAAAATAAATCCGTGCATAAAATTGAAAATTTGATTTTTTTAAGCTCTGAAACTCATGAAAAACATTTATGCTCAAAACATAACTTGTCTAAATAAGAATTTCCAATGTGGATATAGCTGCTGAACAACTCAAAAAAACTATTAGGCCGCATCTAGATAATATCCAGGTGAACGTTTGAATTCAATAATACGGTACCGCATGTTGCCTTGTTAGTGAAGGAAGTTTCTTAATTGAGATGTGTGCTGGCCTCTAAATTTTTGCCATTTTAAGCCGGTGCGAGGTGATATTAAAAGCAAAGATGCACGCCAGTTATGCCACGATTATTAGTATACACCTCATATGTCTTTTCATAAAATCGAGTATGGTTCTTCTGAAAAAAGATCAAAAGGTGTTTCAGGTATTAATATTGTGAAAATTTCAACCAAAAACTAGCTATTTTAAATAGAAAACCTTTTCATTTAAATCAATAGAGTATCATCTACTTGTAAACATAATGATTCAAGGCAAATATTATTCAAACCAAAAAATATTACCAATTAAGTTCCGTTTGGAGAAAATGGAAATTAAGTTTTGGAAAGGATGTGATTTAGCATTTCTATTCTATTTTTAGAAGAATATAAATGCGCAATCATATATAGAAAACTTCTGAATGGTCCAGATGGTTACATTCATCTTGAATAAATATGATCTCACTGCGTGTTAAAAAAAGCTGCGTGTTAGACTAAGCTATATAGAAATTAAATGTGCATATTCGCATATTTTTGAATCTTCTTGATATGGAAAAAGAGGATCTGTGGTTACATGAGGTTTTAACAGATATTACTTATTTAACAGATATTAGGCACAATTGGTAGTGTCATTTCACTGATGTTTAGAAGGTACATTCAAAAGACTTCTAAAATGACAGTTTTTACCAATTGATTTAAAAGCATATTTGAAATTGCATGACCGATAATCTTATGTCTACTAACCGTGAATGCACCTAATCGTCGTATCTCTCTGATAGGTGTGTTGTGTGTTTGTGCTTTCATTTTCAGCTCCATACAACGCTCTGTAAGATATCTTGCCAGTGCCGATTGAGAACTATATTCTCTATTCGTTGGAATATTTGAGCATCGGGACATATAGAAAACATTGCTAGAAAAGGAAACACTGGTATCTACCCCGTGACCTCTTGTTTTCTTGACAGCGCTTGTGTAGGTGCCGTTGCCGATCCACGAACAGCGCACAGCATGCCGAAGTAACTGAAGTCTTGACGCGTGTTGGGCTGCGATGCGCAGATCCCACATAGGGCGGCAGTTGCGTCTTCGCAGTTGCAATTGCAGTAATAGCAATAATTGTAGTAGTAGTAGTAGAAGTGACCGAAACAACAGAAGTTCAGTTTTCCTGCCCTTACCGAGGGAAAACCGCTGTCATTGCCATCTTGCCTTCGATATACGCTGCTCGCGGGCCTTGCTTGAAATCTCTTGCTTTTTGGTCCGCTATTTTCCTTAACCGCAGACCATTACCGAAATGAAGGAAGCCTACTCCGCGCGTCTCCGCATGGTTGCGCGCTTCTCGTAGCCGTTGAGGCCCCCGTCTGTTGCCACCGGCTGAGGGGACATCGCTCGCCGCCCCACCCGCCGGCCAGCCTCGAGATGAACGGCGAGGGGCCCTCGGTGCCCATCACGACCCTAGCGGCCGTGCAAGGGCTCACCGACTTGCTGAGCGAACTACCTTTGCCGGTGAGCCTGCCAGGCGCGTGTGGGCCCGCGGCTCGGCCTTTAGTTGCGCCCCACGAAGCCGATGAGGTCCGAAACATACTTGCGACGGCCAACTACCTCCTGCCACAAGTAATGGAGGCTTTATCGAGGACCAATATCGAGAACATTGAAGTAAGTGTTTTAAGTACTATTGTAGCACCGTGCCTTTGGCTTTTTTCTTTTACTTTGATTGTATCGGCCTCCGAATCGTGCGGGACGAACCGGAACTAATTCGTGGTTTTTCCTCCGGTGGTTGTTTCACGGCTAATTGGTTCTATATATGCTTCGTTCAGGGTGTATGTGTTTTAATTGTCTGTGCCTCTTTGCGCCTTTTTGTAATTTTGAGTATTTTGTAACATTATCTTTAAATATTCGCGTTCTGGCGAAAAGTTGCCTCCAAAAATTTTAAAAAACAACGGAAAGATTAAAAAGCAATATTATTGTTACATATATTCTTTTTTTATCACCCTGCACAAAACTAATCAAATAGCTCAACCTGGCCAAAAAAACATTCCATAACCAAATGAAATATTTTGACACTCCTCTCTATGCGAGCAGAAACACCTTTAAACATGAGTGAAAAATGAGCGTGTAAGCCTCCTTTTTATCGTTTTGTAACCAAATTATTCTTAATAATTAGTCTGGTAAAAAGTTACCGTTTCGGTTACAGAATCTCCTTTTTATCGGAGGCGCGCACTGCGTATAACACTGTGTTCAGCTCTTGTATTTGGTAAACTATTACATATTATCGTCCGTATTGTACTTTATCTGAGTTTTGATTTCGTTAACTAGTTTTCTCTACAACGCTTTTGTACTTCACTATGAACTATATATATTTGCACATCTATTTTCGTATTTACCTATAATTTGAGTCGGTGATGCGGCTTGAATGAATTTACGAATTGTGGCAAGAAACTGAATTAGGTTTCAAATTTTTGTGTAATTTCACGTCGTCTATGGTTATATTAATTTTTAGATTGAGGATGGCGGTCAACCTCCACCCGGCAGCGGGATGTCGCATATGTTACAGCATCTCTACTCGCAGCAGCCTCAACTATTAGCATCTCGATCAGCTCCTAGTATGGGTGCATCCACTGGAGCCTGGGGACCTAGCAGTAATCAGTTCGGCTATCCCCCGACGGGTCAACCTAATGCATTCTCGCCGCACCATGCGCAAGTAAATAACCAACAGTTTGTAACGCCTCAGCAGACACCCTATTACCGTCAACAAACTGGCCAAACAAACAACAAAGGCGCAAATGGTAGCCAGTTTAATAACAACCAGTTTAACCAGCAAGGACAACAAGGACACTATCCCACTCAAAAGGATCACAGTGTAGCCGGTATTTTAGAGAATCACCACGGAGGCTATGGACAGAATAATCTTCCGGGAAGTCATATGGGTCCTATGCACGGTGCACAGCAAATGCAGCCACAGCAACACAATTCTATGCAGACGCCGTCTGGTGGTTCCATCCTGAATAATTACATGCCACCCACTGCTAACGGAGTTACGGATCCTATTGCGCTTGATAAACAAATTAATGAGCTTGCTCAGGGCTACTCCGCTTCGCCGATGGCGGCAAATGTTCAACCGGCTGCCACGCAGGCCCTCGCCACCCCTATTCAAGTCGTTCCCGGTACCCCTAGTAATACGCCACATTCGGATAAAACTAACGTACCTCCGAAGAAGAAGTTTCGCTCACGTGGTAAAGACCCCAAAGCGTGGGGTGGAACACCCATTAAAAAACGTAAGGAGCCTGAACTTCGGCCCGATGAATTGTCCACTATGGATAGCCTAATTGCTTCTTCTCTTACTGAAAGGGTTAAACGGCGACGACGCGGCAACCAGACAAAATACACCGAAGACGATAAGAAAGACGAGGATTCAGATGTAGCAATGGACGCTGGCGCCAACGAAGATGGTGATGACTCTGACTTCGAGGGACCGAAGGGTAAAGAGAAGAAAGAGAAGACTGAGAAAGCTGACGGGATGCCAGGGCCTATCTGTAAAGAAAAGAGCACAACGAGCCCTAAGAAAAATCACAAAGAGCCTACGCCTCCACCTAAAGAAATTGTTATCAAAAAGGCTAAGGTAAAAAAGGTGCGCCGGGAGGCTATACCAGAGGCAATGACAGCTGAAGAGCTCATGGAAAGTACAACATACCAGAGGTTTACGCGGCTTGTTGAGAAAATTTTTGATGCTATGGAGGATGTGGACTTGGCGCAAGCTGTGGATGAAGAGGACACTTGTCCGGAAGAGTTCTTAATCCCTCATAAGACGCTGAAGGAACTAACAGATGAGAGTGCTAAACTCAAGGTTTTGCGAGCCATCAACCAGGTGCCTGCTGACAGACTGGTCCGGTAAGGTCTCTTTTGATACGTATTTGACAATTGTGTATTTGTATGATTATGTAACTTTTGTTTTGATAAATCATTATTACCCGAACTAGATTGTTCCAGTCCTTTGTCTGGCACCATTTATACTGAACTAGGTTAGAAATAGAAAAACAGGAGACAACTGACTTGCATATTATTTTTGTGTATTTCTATGCTTTAGATTGTTGACTATTCTGGAACGAAACATTTTGGATGGTTGTCGGGTGTGTCTCAGCGGAGACCACGATGAAGATGAAGGGGCCGCTCTTGAACTAATGATGGATAAAATTCAACGAAGTGCGGATAGCTCACTGACAGCGCTTTACATTATGACGGCTGCAGATATGCCTGAGAAAGTCTTTCTGGAGGACGTGATCGAGCGGATAGTCACATTTGTGAAGTTTCAGGTGCAGAATACGATCTTTCCTGCCTTCGACCCAGCTTATCGGGTCTCAAAGAAGGACGAGGAGTCGACAGCCTCACTTAAACAAAAGCGTTATTACTCTTCAATGAAGTCACGCAGTCAGAAAAATGTTACGCAACTGTACAATAAGCTTCATGAGGCGGTCGGCTTACTAGCTGAACTACTCAAGTTACAATCTTTAACGGATACGATCGTACTAAAGGCTTCCAGCCTAGGTGTGAGCCCATTCTTCGTCGAAGGCGTATCAGAATTGCAGCTAAATGCACTGCGTCTGGTCACGGCAATCTTTACCCGATATGTACCGCATCGCCAACTGATTCTTGAAGACATTCTCGCCTCAATAGCACGTTTACCAACTTCGAAACGCAGCCTTAGAAATTATAGGCTTAATTCGGAAGAACAAATTCAGATGCTTACCGCCTTGGTGAGTACAGAATAATGCAGGAAAAGGATTTGCAATCAAAAGGCGCCCTCATTGGCGCTGTGTGCCCTGTTAAAATAGAGTCAAAGGCGTTTACAGTGCAAAGACCTGGGCTTTCATTCTGTAACTACCTCCCATATTACTTAAAACTTAAAATTTAAACTATTTGATTCAGGAATTACAATATGCAAAAAAATTTTGGAACTGTTTTGCATAAGCCCATAGCTTGAAAGGCCGCTGTGGTGATAAAATGTCCAATCATTTCCTCATACGTAAGCGTGTGTTTGTAACTAATCTAAGTGTTGTGCTTTATGCATCGTTCGAGTTTAGGTTCTTCAACTAATTCACAGTGTGGTAAGATTACCTGCTGTAGAAGCCACAAAGAAAGACGAGAAAGAGGATAGCCCTGAGAAGAAGAAGCCTATGGGAAGTTCAAGCACTCGAGATAAAGACAAGGAGAGTTGTGTTGAAAAAGAGGAATATAAACCGCTAGATGAGGTGGTCTTAATGACTTCCTACGACGAAGCGATTCGTACAGCTGTGAGCTTCCTGTCCGTATTTCTGAAGAAGTGTGGTGTCAAACACGAAGAAATGGACTATCGGTAAGTATAAAGCTAAAAACGCCTTAGTGACCGTACATGTTTATCAGATAACCGCAGACTGTCCTTTTGTTTACGCTGAGGTTGGTGTGTTCTATATTTAATAATTGTATCTACTATATTTTTATATTTAATACTATCTTCTATATTTAATATATGTATATCGTATATATATATGTATATATCCTAGTCCTACGGAGTTTGTAGAAAAACATAAGTCTGTAATTGCTGGAACCTATGAAAATTAGGTACAGAAAGCAAAGATCGATTGGATTTTAGCGATGAAAATAAGTGCTGTCTTAGATGGTCTCTAGAATACCAAAAACTGGATATTAATACTAAAATGGAATTACAATTTCAGGCCGTTGTTTGAGAATTTCGTACAGGACCTTTTGTCTACAGTGAACAAACCTGAATGGCCTGCCTCAGAGCTCATGCTCTCACTCTTAGGGCAACTGCTGGTTAATAACTTCAGCAATAAAAACCTCGATATGTCGATGCGGACATCTTCACTTGAGTACCTTGGCGTGGTGGCAGCCCGGCTCCGCAAGGATGCTGTACAGACAAAAATCCGACAGGAAGTTATTGATGACATACTTAGACAGATCTGTGACGATAACAACGAAGAAGATGATACGATAATCCAAAGCAAATCTAAAAAGAAAAAGAAAAACAACGCAGCTAAGCTTAAGGTACGCTATTTATTCGCGTGAATAACTACATCTGCTTATTCACCTTCACTAACATTACAATAACCGAGTCGTCAATCCAACTTATGCGCGAGAAGGTATGACCACATCAAAGAGCTAATGACACACTATACATAAAAACAATACGAGAGCCCTCTCGTTTTCAGAATAGCTAATAACATTTAAATGTGTTTCTATATGAGAGTGTACCGGTTAATTATCAGACTTCACTATTCAATCAATGCGTAAAGAGATGCCGATGAAAAGGTAAACGCATTCTTTAGAATCGTTCTTAGATCTCTAAGTTAAGCGTGACTTCAGTTAGAAAACTTGTTTTAAAAGATCCACCTGCACTGATAGTCTGAGATAGAGTTTGACTCGTTCTCAAATTGTGCTATCTATTATATGTATTCAAACATTCATTTTTTAGCGATACTTGAATAACCTAATTATACAGAAGAATGCATGGATTGTGTGTGTGACATAGCACGACTTAGCACAATGTGTCGGTGCAGTGGATTTAAATTCGCAGATTCGTAGTTGAAATTAATGTTCACCTAAGTATGCAAACGAACGTCAAATGCTTACTGAAGGTGCAGCTATATCTGTAACTTTAAAAGGATACATGTATGCATTTATGTGTGTATTGTTAAAAGCTAAACGCTATGAAACGACGAAATCGGTACTGCAAATATATTAAGAACGTTAAAATTTCATTTTTTTGAAAGTTCTGGAACACTTTACTACGGTTGAATTTTTCTAGCTTAGGTTTAAAATGCATATATTTCTTGCGAGTGGAAGTTGTAAAATAATAAACAAACTTGCGTGATCTCAACCGTCAAGTGCTTTCAAGTGCACTTAGCACTTGATGTTTTTGCCACTTCAAGAAGATAGTCGAAAGGTCATATCGGAAATAGTCGGAAATTTTTACATACGTTCTGTGAGCGCACAAAATTTAAAAGTGGCCACAGTAGGGGTCCTGCGTAGACTAGACGGGCTTTCTGGTAGATTGCTCGCGCAAATGTTTTATGGTCGGATTTCTCTTGGTTTGGACTTTGCCATTATGTCTGGGGTAGCTGAACCTTTAGCAGCTTCAAATTGCAAACACCGCTTGAACTGCGAAGGACTGGAATAAATTTCTAAAACAGGAGCGCATTCATCTAAAGTAGCGCGCAGGAAGCGCATAGCGCATAGGCAGACAGGCATAAAAGAAAGCGCAGGCCGACAGTATAGCATCATGGTAACGTACAAGATAACTCTGATGATCGTAAATCATCAGAGTTATCCTGTACTTTCAAATCTGAAGTCAGGATAACTCTGATTTAAGGGAGGCTTGTGCATGTCTTCTTTTTATTTCAGGAGGAACGAGACGAGGTCACAATTCTTCAACAGGCTTTGCTTCACTATCTGGATGGAAACATCGAATCAGATCATTCACTGGAGTTTTCAAAGCGCTTCTATCTCGCGCAGTGGTACAAGGACGCCGTGGCTAACGCCAAAGTGGATGCTGCGCAAAAAGCAGACGCAAAGGCAGGTGGCGGAGGAGTGTCGGGTGAAATGAAAGACAAAGAGAGGTCTTCAACGGCTGATAAAGTCGAATGCAAAGAACAAGGTGAACAACGACGCAAACGAGACAGTACCATTAAATAAACTACTTCCAATGATAGTGAACGAAACGCACGACGTAGCGAATTGACTCAAGCCAACAGCATTCGAATTATGAGCTCCGAATATGAGGGAATGGCAAATGGGATGCCATCTGTTCTTTGTCTCCTCAAAATATTGCTAGTTCTTCGTGTTTGCTTTTCTCTAGTTTTTGGCTAGCTTATCCCTAATCCTTTGCTTATCATGCGCAAAACTGCGTTTTATTTATAACGTTATATGGCATTTCGTTTTACGCAGGTGTTGTTTATCTTCTTGGCAAAAGACAGACACTGAACATAGTGCTTTTTCAGATGAGGACCTGAAGGCCAAAAAAGAAGATAAGAGATTGAAGGCGTCGGATAAGGAGAAGGAATCTCCCAGAAAAAAAGAGGTCAAAAGCGAACCAGAAGACGATGATGAGAATCAAAAGGATGATAAAGATCAAATGAAAGTTCAAAAATTAGCTGAGAAACGAAAGAAATTCGTAATCGAGACCATCCAGCAAGATTACGCAGAATTCGGTACGATAGAAATTATCCGTACGACGCTTGACTATGATACGGCTGAACTAATTTCGCGGTTCCTCGCCTCAAGAAGGCCCTTTTCAAGAAGTTTTGACATTTACCTCTCACAGATCCTCAAAGTGCTAGGTGAAAACACAACTGCTGTACGGACCAAGGCAATGAAGTGTCTTACTCAAGTGGTTGAGGCAGATCCAGATATTTTAAGACGACCCAACGTCAAGTTCGCAGTGCATTCGCGTTTGCTCGACTCAGCAACGTCAGTTCGTGAAGCAGCAGTTGACCTCCTTGGTAAATTCCTGTTACAATCACCTGAGCTGATTGATGTTTACTACGAGATGCTGACACAACGCATCCTTGATACAGGTGTATCTGTACGTAAGCGAGTTATCAAGATTTTGAAGGATATCTGTGTGGAGCAACCGGACTTTGAAAAAGTACCGGAGATATGCGTCCGCATAATTCGTCGGGTTAATGACGAAGAGGCCGTAAAGAAACTCGTTGGTGAGGTCTTCCAATCGATGTGGTTTGTGCCTTGCAAAGAGCGCGAAACTGACCGAATCGAGCAGAAAGTAAAAAATATCTGCCATGTGGTGGCGGCCTGCCGTGACACGGGTTTAGAGTGGTTCGAACAGCTATTATCGAATTTGCTACGTTCGAAAGAGCACGAATTAGCATTGCCTCAGACGAAAATGGCCTGCCGCCAAATTGTCGACTGCCTCGTCGACAATGTTTTAGAACTGGAGGGTGATCAACAGCAAAGTGCGCGGCCACATCTTATCGCCTGCCTGACCACGCTTAACATGTTCACGAAGATAGAGCCCGCCATGACCACAAAACATTATCAGGTTAGTAGCTGTTACTTAGTCAAATATCCTTCGCACATATTTATTTATATATATGCGCTCCAATAAAGCCGTAAAAAATTGTTGGAATAGTCTACAAGTCAGTCTTTGCTTTCATATGGTTCAGTGCGCGTATAACTTATTTATGTTCTTTGACCATGCAATCCGATTTCAGGTGTTCCAACCCTACCTGTCTATTATGTGTACAACAGTGGCAGAGCAAATGATTATAAAGTCTGTGGTCAGCTGTTTAGAACTCGTAGTTCCTCTCGTGGATCATCCCTCGGAAGATTTTCTCGTCCAAGTTGAGGAAGGGTTGACTAAACTCATTCTTCGTGGACATTCGGCCGTATTGCCGTCAGCTACAAGTTGTCTTGGAAAGATAGTAAATCTTGTTACCAAGAACCACAAGTTAGTTCGCGATTGCTTCAGAAAGATTGTAAAAACGCTAGAAATATGTAAAAACGAGCCTGATAAAGCACTAAAACCAATATTAATGCGCAACTTATTTACAGCCGGCCTAATCTGTAAGCACTTCGACTTTGAGCACCTTCAAGACCCTGCTACGCCCGAAGTCAGTGAAAAAGCTGCCGTGTTTGACTGTTTTATACATTTCAACAGTCACACTGACGAGGCTATAAGATTAAAGGCATTGCAAGGCCTTGGCTCGATGTTAAATCGTCACTACGATCTCATGTTGGGCGACGATGTAAAAAACCTATATAACTATATCCTTACCAACCCTGAGGTAACGGCCACGTTTAAGGTATCTGTGTTGACTAATATTAAGACGTATCTTCACGAGGAAGAGCAAAAGATGATCGAAAGAGATCGCGAGTGGGCGAAACAGACGAAAAAGGAAAACCTTAAAGAAATGGGTGATGTTGCTTCGGGCATGGCTTCCACAGTAATACAATTGTACCTCAAGCCGATTCTCGCCTCAGTTATATCGAATCATCTACAAGTCCGTAAACAGGCACTGTATGTCATCCAGCTGGTACTTGGTCAAGGACTGGTGCATCCCGTTCAGATGGTGCCGTATCTTTCATGTCTAGGCAGTGACGATGATCCCCACACTCGCACCACAGCAGAGCGACTGTTACAGGAGCTTGAAAAAAAGTACCCGGGTTTTGTACAAATGAAGGCTGGGGCAGGAGTACGTCTAAGTTACAAATTGCAGACAGTTTTGAGAGAAGATCGTCTGCAAAAGGAAGAACGCCTCATTCGAGGTGTACGCATGCAAACAGATGGACAGCCAATCGCCCGAAACGGCTTCCTGTACACAGTTCTGCGATCAACTAGACAGACGAGACGGGCCTTCTTACTTTCACTGCTCAAACAATTTGATGACTCCAATCGGACACCTCTGATGGAGCTCCTGTATATCGCTGACAATGTTGTTTATTTTCCTTATCTGGTACAGGACGAACCTTTGTTTGTAATGCACCACATTGACATACACCTTTCCGTGAGTGGCACCGGCCTTCTGCATAACTTCCGCGAGCAGTTGGCACGTCGCGGAGGGCAAGAACATAGCGATCAGCGTCGGCTAGGCAATGAAAGCGATTCTGATGATGATGACGATTTAGAATCTCTCATCGAAAGACTTCCGCAGGACACTCGAATAGCGCAGGAGTGCATGATCAGCTCGCATGCTTGTATCTTGCTGTTGCTATGCAAACAGGCTCTTAAAGAAATCTATGGGTTGACTGATGCTAGAATACAGCAATACTCGCCTAATGAACAGGCTAAAGTATATGAGAAACAAGTGAGCCGAAAAGTAGGGGTTCATTTCTCACCCTCGCTCACCCTTGAAAAGCTTAAAGAGCCAGATGGCTCGTTGGACGTCAAACAGCACCTCGATGATGGCGGAAAACGTGCCCTAGTCGAACAGTATATACAGTTTCGCCAATTGATGCTGAGCATCGACCCCAACGATGATGACCAGGATGATCAGCCACAGGTATAATTTTCATACAGTTTTTACTTTAAGAAACTTTAAGACCAACGCAACTTTAAGAAAAGTTGCGACTTTAATAATTTATAATTTTCTTAATTCGTTGAGTCTGAATGTAAGGTATGAAGCAACTAATTTAAATATACTACATGCATTTATCCGTCTTTTGTTGATATAAATGAATCACTGAAGTCTGTGATATTCCCTTTTTACTGCTATTCTCGAAAACGGAAAATGAACAGAATAATTTGTGTCTTAAACTTACAGGGTCCACTTGTGACTCGTGTAGAGGAGTCGAGCAATGGTATTGTTTTGAAGATCTCAAAAGCTCCACCGCCACCAGAGAAGCCGGCTCCTCCGTCAGCGACAACGGTTATATTGCCGCCGGGTCACGAAATGACGCCATCTCCTGAGAAGAAACGACGCGGACCTATTCCCAAATTGAAACTTAGTGCCGCTAAGGAGCCGAAAACACCTGGTCGTCGAGGGCGAAAGCCCGGCAGCGGGCGCGGACCTGGAAGGCCACGGAAAAAAAGAGTGGAATCATCGGAGGAGGAAAGCGATAACAACTTGGACGACTCGGATTATGATTAGATGAATATTATGCGTAACTCGTCTAAGTACAGCGTAGTTTCCTTACTAATGGGTTTTTTTTGTGCTTCAGAGCACATATGCAGAATTCAAGATTGTAGAAGCAATGCACTATACTAGCAAGGAGTAAGTATTAGGGCCAACCAAGATGGAAAACGAGGATAAATCAGGTCGGCGACGGAACGCAGATGCGGTACTACGGAGTAAAAAACGAAACACAGAAGAGGGTCACAACTTGCAATGCAGAGATAAACTCTAGGCAGACTGTTCAGAGAACTGAAAATTCGCGCCTAGATGATGAAAATCAGAAAACAGTGGAAATGGCGAACACAAGACACACATAACAGTGATGATGATTATGATTATGAAAGATGAAATAGGTAGCGCTAGTTAATACAGGTGGATTTCTTATGATGAGACGATGCAGACGGATACGGAGATGGTAATTGAGGTATACATAAACGAGTGGCTTCATCTCTTGCCGCCTCATAAGTTCCTTTGCAGTTTAAGTTGCAAGCAAGTCACATTGAGCGACGGTAGCTGAACGATGAGACGTGACGATAGATGATGCTAGATGGCACGTAATTGGGGGATTCAAGGAGTGAGAGTGGTAGTAATGCAACTCTTTGGGTTGGTGGATGTTGCCTCTATAGCAGCAAGAACAACAAGATCAGCAAAATCACTAGTTGATTTCTAATATGTAGGGAATCATGTATGTACATCTCAATGTAGATAGAAAAGCCAAGAACTAACAGATGCAGTAGAAAAACGAGCGGGAAGAATGAACGCTATCACCCGATGGTGGATGAAAAATGACCATGAACTAACCTATAGAATTATTATTATTACTATTATTATAAGTATTATTACGACGGAGAGGACCCGGTAAGGCAGGACTGTGTAAATAGGTTGTACGATAGAATGTACAATACTAAAAAATGCAAAAAGAAAAACGGTAATCGTAAACTCTCCCGCGTTGGGTTTAACCGCGAAACGCTAATAGAAAATTGAGTACTGCACATGCACATCCACAAAACATACGCATAAAAATATAGGAAAACAGGAAGCACCTTGAGAACGAGATAAAAATGGGAGTCAAAAAGTACATTGATCATACGCTAACTACTGGACGTCGTCATAGCGTCGGTGACGACGACGACACTTGCCTCTCGCCGTGTACATAGTGTACATACAGAAGAAAACATAAAATGGAAAATTAATGTGAATGGTGAAGCAGAGCGGCAGCGGGAGACCAACATTCACTCGACTGAACGTCCCCACGTTTGACTGATCAAATGAGAACGACATGAATGTAAGATGTGACCAAGATTATGACGGCAGTTGGAGATCATGGATTGGACTCGAAAAGACGTGCGAAACCAGAGTATCTCTCATAGAGAGTTTGGTTGCATCGTCTTATCTATTTAGATATTAAAAGCAACAACAATAACAACTACAGCGGCAGCGATGGTGGTAGCTTTTTTTCTAATAAATTAGTCGTAGAAGCGATAGTAACAGATGTGATCACAGAAAACAAACAAGCGACACACCAGTGAACAAAGCTGGCCAAGGCAAAGAGAGAGAGATAAATAGACCGAAAAAAAAAACTAGGACAAAGAAGAGGTGGAGAATGAGTAGAAAGGAAGTTGTCGAATAGTGCAAGGTGATGCAAAATAAGCATATATCTAAGCATGATATAACGCTACTTGGTATCGACAAATTGGCGACAAAGATATGATACTCAATTATGCACATGCGTTTGGACCTGTAGGATAAACAATATGGTGTTATAATGTATGCTAACATGCACCAGTAACTCCATACAACGACACCTGAAATTAATTTATAATGTTGGGATAGGCTGTAAATAACATGGAGATCGAAAGAAAATGAACATTGTTGAACGTCCAGAAGTTTTAAGTTCAAGAACAAGGAGGCTTTTGTAGAAACTGCAGCTGGTATGTAGGTTTTCTAGGTTTACTGATGGAATCCAATTTATAGGAGTTGGAGGCTATACTAGGAAAAACAGCTAGAAGTCAACTAACAAGAACGTTCACTATGTTTTAATTTAGCCATTTAAAAGATATAAGGAAAAGGGTTTGCGTGCCTGTCAAGGGTTATAGCTTGCGCCCACACATGAAGAACAAATTATGTCCAAACATCGACTGACGATTATTATTTAGAAATCCGATTTGTTAATGTATTCTATTATGCAATTTAGTTTACGAAGATGCGATGTTTAACTGCGATGAACTGTAGCTTTATTTCAATATCGTGCATATACACCACTTTCGCAACACAACGAGATGGTTGTAATATGCCCATATCGACTTCTACGGTTAGTTGGTATATTGTAACTATGGAACTGATGAAACAGGGGTAGACAATTATGTAACACGTAACAAGGAATGAGGATCAGTTTTTGGTGGTTTTGATATTTTGTAACTATTTAGTAGTGCCAATGGCATACCCTATCTCTTTGTTTGCACAATATAATATGGGAAATTAAATTTCATTTTTATTGGTAGTTGTGAAGTTTTACTAACAAAACTCCCTAGATGCAAATCATAAATGAACGACCTCCAGTTTAGCTGAGAATGAAAGATCTCTGCCACATTAACAAAGCGTAAGGAAGATCTTTTTTTAGACAGCTACAACTGAGCAAATTGAAGAGGGATTGATTAATTGAAACTTATGCTAATGCGTACGTAAGGGGCTGATTTCTTTAGTCCCATATCCATGCTTTGGTACGTTTTATACTTAGGGCATCCAGACGTAATATGCACTTTGTTAAAATCATCAAATTAAAGATAATAGCAGAAGGTTACTGATTTGTGTTTATCTAGTAAAAAGAGCCGGGTGTAAAGGCGACGCTAATACTAGAAGCTTTCAGACTACTGGTTGATTTGTGTAGATTTGTTGTAATTTATTGTAACCAAGAGCCGTAGTAAAGAGTAAAATAACTAAACTTTCAATCAGAGTTGAATGTGACAAAGACCTCTTACTCTCTCTTTTCCATTTCCTTGTATTGTATTCCTTACGGTACAAGAGTTGCCCGAACGCTTAAACCATCGCTATTTCCACTGCCGCCACTATTAATATGATAAGTGTAACATAGTTAGTGTAAAAGAGTTTCGCTAAATTATTTCTAGATATAAATAAAAGTAATGGTATAATAATACTAATAATACAATAGGAGGAATATAAAGTAAGAATAAAGAGAAAATGTATTATTGGTGAAATATATAAATATGTAAAATGTAAATAAAATAGCGAGCAAAAAGTTATTTGCAAGTGGTACCTATAAGGTGTCTTTTGTCAACATTTATAATTGCTTATGTAGCCATGATGTTTCATGATGACCTATTTTGAGTTTTATCTAGTGATGTAATTACTGCAGAGAACCATAATTTTGCGGTTTAGTTATTACATGAACCGGAGCTAAGTAGTGGATTGTGGTAGTAAATCTTTAGTTCGGTTGAAACGGCGTGGCTCTAACAAGACGTAAGATATTCGATGATATCGGGGAGTCTGCCCGAGAGCTCATCGCATTATATATATATATATAGACCAACTTATTAAAAGAGAACCTCAGTGACAATCATTATATAATGTCCATGGTTCAGACGAGTGAAACAGCCATAAAAAAGGCTTCTCGTAGAGTGCGAGAGGCTCAAAAATTTGCCTACGAATTATACTAGATTTGCCCCGCGAGATAGAACTAATCTCGAAACAAACGCAACTCCTACATTTATGTTTTTTTTTTATTTATATTTAATGTCCATGGTACGGCTTGTTGCATTACTTCGTAAGACGGAACCCATTAATGTAAATGCGCACGGGCGGGAATCGACCGTGCATCTACGTGTCTCCTTTAGTCACAAAATGCACGCAAGTGCGCCAAGCCGCTGAACCCGACATTTGCAGCTTCTAGTAGTGCTTAAACTCCGCCAGGACTTAATACACCAGCCAACTTCGCGGCATCCGGTACTACCGATGAATTGGTTAAACGATGGAATTCCCATCTACTCCCAAAACTTTCTATAGAAAAGAGTACGACGTAATGGAAGACCACGATTCCGAGCAAACACAGGAAGTGATTTCTTAGGAAGCTCTCGAGGCTAGAAACCACCTCTGGCCGGACAGGTGCCGGTCCCTGACGACATATCACCAGTGGCTACGCGAACTTTTTTCAAATATATCTCAAACGTGATGTTCAAAGTGGCCATGTAAATCTAACGCATAGTAACGTTTCTGATCAATGGAAGCGAGGTCATCCCCATTTCGCGGGACAACAGCTCACACAGGCCAAAAGTGTCATAAGCAAGGCAAAACTTCGCATTTTTGCAGAAAAAGGTTTGCTTACTTTATCCTAGATTAGTTTTCTCAAAGACAATTTTGTCTTTCTCTACACGCAGAGAAAGATGGATAAAGAAGAGTCAGAGGGCCACTCATCTTGCTGCACATCTTGTAAGAAACCTCCCCACGGTCATGCTGTTGGACATACACAACACGTTCTATAGCTTGCTATGGCGCGTAATCCGAAATGTTCTACGGCGGAAGGAGGTCCCGAGGTATATCTGCCGATTAGTTTAAGATTATTCAAACAAATCGTACAATACAGACTAATGGTACAGGTTGCAGCACACCAGCCGCCGAATCAATTGGAGAGCAGAAAACGAGACCTCAACCAAGGTGGTAGATAAAGAAGCCAGCCTTGCAGTAGAGTTGGAAAAAGGCAACGTTATTTTTTTATGAAGTTCAAGTTTTCTGGTACATAATAGTCAGTTTACATGACGTGAATATTGAAAATGTCAAAACTGTGAGGTACGTCGAGGGGTCCTGGATGGAGAAATGAGAAGCATTCCTCAAATCTGGAAGACAATGGCAATAAAGAAAGCCAACCACATCGCGTCTTATGCGTAGCATATATAATTCGCAAAAAAGCGGTCGTCGCCTACTGATGGGCTCTATTTTCCTCTTCACAGGCCCCGTACACAGATCGTCCACGATAGCCGAATCGGAAAAATTTGCAACTTTTTCATAAGGCTCAGCAAACGCCAGCTTTGCGGACCATGTCAGCATGTAGGACTTGAGCACCAAAACAGTCCTGTTCCTTGCCAACACTGTCGTTCGCGATTCTAAGGCCGACAAGAAACAAGACATTATAAGGAGAAGCTAGCAAAAAAATGAACCCTAGAAAAGTGGCAGGCAGAATGAAATGTACCGAGCGTTCAAGCGTTCCGATACCTTGCCGAAATGCATGGCGCACGGTTCAGGACCTTATGCTTGATATACGCGAGTGCCTGAACCGCCCGACCGGTAAAATTAACGACTAGCTGATTCAGGTCAAATGGTAACGAAAACTTCCAGATATACTGACATGAATAAGCAGGAAGCCTTCACTCACATACGTATACCAAAACAATTAACACGAACACGCACCAGAGTATACGGTGCTATATTATGTGACTCAGCAGACGGAAAGGTAAAAAATGACTTTTTTGATTGCAAATTGCCCATGATTTGGTAAAATACATGATCGAGATACATGACTCAGAAGAACGCCGGAAATCTAGAAATTACCTTTAATAACTTTGATGGAAGAAGTAAACAAGGCAAGAAGGACGGGGCTGTCAAAGGCCGTCTTCGACTGAGTACTAGGAGAAAAAATTAGAATTATTTCAGCGAATAAAAGTTGTTTGACAAAGAGTGTACTAAGTGTAATTATTCTTTCTAAAAGAGAGGGAATTTAGAGAAGCAGATTGAAGGTAAGTAACTGATGGAAGATGAAAGAAAATAGATGGGTATAATTCAAGATTTTCTAAACATATTTAAATATCCCGAAAATTTATTATTGTATTAAAACGATTATTAGTAAGAGTTATAAACATGCAGCTGTCTGAGAACGAGTAGATCAGTAAGTTGATTTCATAGAACTTCTATTTTGACTTGAGTCCAGTTTTGTCCCAAGCTAAAAACCACACAAGAATGTCTTATGCAAACTTTATTAAAATAATTATATATAATAATTGCCTTTGTTATGTATATATTTGTTCCTTATATCGTTGACAACACTTGTTAATGTTAATTACAATGTTAGTATAATATATATATATACTATAATGTTAGGATAGCCGGGCTATATTTTACCTCGAAAATTTATAATGATATATACAAAATAATATATAATACAATGAAACATTAATCTTGTATAGATCCTTTGTTTGATGACCTTCTAAATTATAGTAAATCTAGGACCAATTCGGCACATCAGTATTCAAATTGATGACGTATACGATTCGAAAACACTGAAATTCAATGTTTCTTTAAATATTTCAACGCATGGGTTTTGAATCCTTTTTATTGACTGAAATTTCTGTGGCCATTTCATGCTATTTTCCTAAGAAGTGAAACAGACAGGTTTCCTGTTTGATAGCGTTGAGAACTGATCCGAAATGCTCCTTGGAATTACATTGAAAACCTCCAAGGTTTCTCTTAGATCTGATATATTTCCTTTCTTTTTGTGTTCTTTTCGTTTTGTGATCTTCCTTCCTTTTCATTTTATTCTTAGTCGGCATCTTGATGCACTTTCTCACTTGCTAGCAGCTGTCCTGCTCAGTTATTATTTTTAATGCTATATGCATTCTAAATATAATCTTCCGTGTTCGACAGGTGGTACTACGCTCGGATTTCCTCAAGGCTTTTTATGTTTGGTTGAGTGTCAGAGACGAAACAAAAATGTGAACAGACGATGAGCCCAATTTGCTAACTGTAAAAGGGGAGTAACCGGAAGTGGTTTAATCGCTAGGTAGTTTGTGGTATTCAATCATTTTGTGTTTAATACACTATCTTTTGTGCGGAATCATCTAGGCTAATTTCACGTGAATGTATTTTACGTATTCTAATCCGATTTGAGTATAATTCCATTACTACCCGTTTTCATTGCTTAGTCACTTAAAATATGTTTAATTGTCTCCTTGCTATCAACCTGGTTCTATCATTTGCGGACGCAGCAAAAATTAACTACAATATTTTGTATTTCACATAAAATAAGACTGTTCTGCCTGAGCTAATACCACTACAATGTTTTCTACAGTGTATGGTTTGACCAAAATAAGAGCTAAGTCCAATAGTTTTATATTAGAGAAATGATTTATTGAGATTGCGATATATTACACGTTGGCTGACCCTTTTATCAACTGTTTATGTATATATTTGTTTGCATTGAATTTTCATAAAAAGGTCCGCACTAATGTTTCACTGAAAAAACCTATTCTATCAGCTGTATGATTACGGACCACTTCACTGCTACAATTCATTCACTGCAATTCAACTGACCGATACTAGCCGAGTAACTAGAAAATTTTTTATTTCTGCCGCGGTTACGCTGAAATGAAAGCCAGTATAACGCAGTACCGGTTAATTAGCCTTCTTAAAAATTCTTATTACACGCAATTGCTAAAAAATAATTGGAAATTAATCCAAAATGTAGTATATTAAACTCATGGGTATCGAAATAAGTATTTGTCAGCTGTTACGTATTTTGCGCACTGCTATGATGAACTCTTTAAGTGTAGAAGCGGCTATGCAGCGAGCCAGGAAAGAGAGAATTGAGAATCGCCACTAAAATGTGGAAGAGAGCAAGCCGAAACGCCAAGTTGTAGGATAAAGGGGCATTGCGTTTAGCTTAGGAACACTAGTTCTCCCAAAATTACAAAAACTAAATAAATAGTAATTCGTGCTAATGATCCGCTGTAAATTGTTGTTTGGATTTAAAATTCTGAAGTTTAATCCGGGTCAGGGCCATAACCGCAATACCCCAAGCGATGGCATTCCTTCGTCGAGAGCAACATAAAGCCGTTAAGAACAAAATAAAGACATTGAGAGCAAAGCGGAGATATTTACCAAGCTTAGACCCTGAGGTTTACATAAGCAAAGAAAAAAATTTTTGTATGAAGTACATTCATTAGAAAACACCATATCATATGCACGCAATATCCGAGAATCTGTTGTGTGAAACAATTTAAACGTGCTCAAGAACACCCCAACATCTGCATTTCCAGCAGCAATGAAAGTCTTCAAGTTGTCATTGATTGCTCGATTCGCCGATTTGGCTGAGAACCCGATGGATAACAATGGCCTTACAATTGACTTAAATGACTGAAGCAGATATTCCGAGGGATCGCAAAATTAAATAGGAACGCAATGTAAAAAAACAAAACATTTTATTAAAATGTTGGTAAAAAAGACTGTCATTATCAGAACCTTTGCTTGCCTCTAAAAGAAATTACGCGGTTGGTATTCACATATCTGAAATAAATTAAGTAAATGAACTAAAAAGTAACATGAAGTGCGAGAACGTAGATCTTGACCCGTATTGAATTTCCTTTCTACTTTCCGCTAAATTGCTTAAATCTTTAAACATACTAGGCATAAAAATGTTTATCATACTAAATACGTAGAGCTATTTAGTTACAATTAGCTACAATAGAATATCCGCAGAATGGCATTTTGTCAAAAAGGTCACCGTTTCTGCACTTTGTATTGTTTTTGTCACAATTTTATTCATGATAGATTTGCGAAAATTCATTCCGTACATCAGTTCTCATATTTATTACCACATTTATTAGGTTGCTTTAATTTTGAAACAAGTGCAGTCCAATCATTGATCATTAATTAAACCAAGTAGAATGTGTTCATTTACTTAGATAAACAAAGACTATTACCCTTTTAAAATCGATATTAGGAAAACATTTAGTTATTGCCCATACTAATGAAACCTAATTTTTCTTGTAATAGTTTTATTTTAATTATGTAATGGTTTGTAGTCCTCACATATATAAACAGCCTACAATATTTTAATTTCGAAATCCAAGAAACTGAGTCGGAACTAAATCGGATTCACAAAGAATCTATTGCGTATGAAACCATGTATAAGCATTTCTCATTTTACAAATCTTTTAGTTCATGGTACTTGAAGAGACTTACACTACGTGATATATACTCTTAACCGTAAAAATCATCCTCTGCAATGTCTCTCTAGGATGCAGTTCCATATTCCCTTCTTCTTTTACATGAATAGCTTTTATTTTACCAATTTTGTCGTTGACCATGTGAAATGCTAGTTGATCGCAAATGATTCGACGGAACGTAAGCCAGATATATTTGAAACTAGATACTTCAGACAGAATAATATGATAACCTTGGACAAAATAATTAGTCACGAACATCAATCTTTCCATAATAATTCTCATTACAGATTGTAAGACACGTTACGCTATTTATGAATTATTATACGTGCATCCTATTTATAATTGCGTCTACTCTTACCTGAAATACTGACGGGGTAGTGTTCTCACTATTAGAAACTGTAGGTAGTTTGGCTTTAGATTTGATTTTTCAAATATTCAAGTAAAGTATAAAACAGCTTTTTTTATTATCAGTTTTTTTCATTTTTCCTATGTAGTCTGATAAAAATTGGAATATCTTGAACTATGTGAAGGAAAAAACTTTATGTTAACAAAACTGAATTAATTTTTTATTTTTAACTTTTTATTTGTGCACGTAGCTCTAGCCATAAAAGTCACTTTCTTTTAATTAAATTTGGTCTTTTTTTATTAGACCGTTTTTAGTATGCAGTCTATTATTTCAATTAATGGTCTGTCATATTTGTTCGTATTTCGCGTACAAAGGTCATTCGCAGTGGGCTACGCTCTTCAACGACGGGTACGCTGTCGAAGTCATGATTGCGCCACATAAGAAGTATCGGCTCCGAACTATGGGCCAATGCGTTACGCGCTTCCGCAGGTATAACTGGCATATGAGATCTTAATGCTTCGCCATTTGGTGGACTTTCCAGGTGACTATTGATATCTTTTTGTCGATTACGTCCTCGTCGAAGTGCCTTGGCGAGTACCCGATTGCCACGTCCACTAATAAGATACTCCAGAAAATCTATAATCCTATGCAGCACTCTTTCTTGCACTGCGTGATAGTCCCGTTCATCTTGACTATTATCGTTAATTCTAGGCCAGTATAGCTCTAACGCCTCATACCAAAAGAGATCTTTTGCAAAAATGGCTGCTAGTGATTCAGCTGTCATAAAATTGCGATCCTTATACAGTGTTATTTGTTGCAGTAAAAAGATGCAATGCATGAAACAAACAAGCGGTAGTTGAAGACATGATTCGCCTTCACCTACAATAAGTTCAGTTAGTCGCTGTAATTGCCACTCTTCAACTTCATCGAGCATACTTAGCCTTTCGACCAGCCTTCGTTGAATATAGAGAGGAAGAAGAGGATCTCGTAAGGTGCGTAGCCAGCGTTTATAGAGAGCACAAGCTTCATGAACCTCTCCGGCGACCTCGACCGGTAGTGCCCCCTTACGCAGAAAATGCTCTCCGACTCGACTTAGCATACAGGACCGCCCGGACTCTCGAAACAATAGCGGGGTATTCGCTTGAAGTAGAATCTGCTTGGACAAGTAGTCGATCACATAGGGAACCTGGTATCCGGCTAAGTGGACGCTCACATCCTGCAAGTAGTTACAAATTATTATAATAATAAACTTACGAATCTACTTTTTATAAAAAGTTCCCCTAATCCCAGGCTCGAGCACTCTAAATGCTTTTTTCCCGCACCTTTTACTTACCACACTTTTACACCTTTTACACACCTTGCTTTTTACATATGTCCTTTAAGCCAATGTATAACTAAGTTATGTAAGATTTTGTAATTTTGGATGCATCAGTGCCCTATCTTTGCCATATGTTTTAATGTATGTTCATTGGGCCGAATAAGTTTCAGGGTTGTTTCTACACAGAAGAGATATCCAGTAACCAAAATGACCATGAGATGTTTTGTCGAAATTGTTCACATACAAATAAGTTAGTAATATATTCGTATTTCACCGTATGGACAGATAACGACGGTAATATAGTTGTTTTGAATATCAAGGACAATATTAATTACTAAAAAGTGCACAGATATCTATTATATTTAAATGGTATCAATATATAACATGTACGTATGTAAAACACGTTGTGGTACGTATATGATATTGGTTGTATTATTAGTATTATTACTATTATTATCTGTAAACAGAATTTTAATACATATTTTAAACTGGGTTCGACTATATTCCAAAGTATTATTATCTTACGACGGTACCTATGCAAATGTGGTTGTTCATCAGGAGTTACTTTATATCAAAATTCATCAATATTATTGCTTACAAGCATTTTCAAGATATAGTCATTAAATTTCGTTTTCTTCATGTGAAGTGATTTAGATTACGAGCCAACTATAATCTATCATTTTTCAAACATAACAATTTAAAGCATATTTTCTAGCCAAGTCAATCTTATGATCGTTACATATAAAAAATTCGAGCTCGGTGGCTTGGTGCATTTGTATGCGTTTTAAGACTGGAGAAAACACGTAAGTGCACGGGTTTGATCCCCGCCGGTGCACATTTATATTTATATGGGATTTGCCTTACGAAGTAATGTAAAAATGCCACCGTGGACGTCAAATGTTGAATGATGGTCAGCCCTAAAAAAAAAGAAAAAGTATCAAGAATGCTGGTAGAATACAGTAGACATATCGACAAGGTGAAACAAGGTTTACTAGTGTAAAAGACTCAGTTTGTATTTGTTGAAAACCTAAATTCCGAAAAGAACCTGCCTACAAAGGAACAACGGAGTAAAAGTTCAACTTATCTTAAATTGGTATACTGGAAGCTTTTTCTCATAATTAAAGCGCCAATGTAGAGAACATAGAAATATTTATCAACATATAAATGATAAAAATGGAGATTCGAATAAAAGCCGAGGCATTTACTAGGATAATCATCAATTGTGATGATTAAAGTTAGCATGTCATCTATATTCAATTATAGCATATACTGTAACTAATGGTAATTGTAGCTGTTCTGTTTATTATATGGAATGTTTTTTCTTACTTGTAATATTGCTGGTGTGCTTATGTTAACTCCTATGCAATATATTAATTTATGCAGGTCCGTACGCGATCGTTAGTAAAAAGGGTGACTTGTTAAACCAATGAAGTGTAACTAACAGGCAGTTTGTTTTGATAGTTTTTTTAAATGTTCGCCGTTGCTATGACGATAAAAGCATTTGATAATTTGTTTTACGTGCATGCCTGCTCAGATCCGTAATGCTTTATATGCAAAATTTACACAGATTAGATAGTAACTCAGCGAGTGGTAAATATAAATGAACAGAATCTCAGTCATGATAACGTAGAGTTATCCTCTCTATACAAAATAAGAGATCCTACAATTGATTCCCTATGGAATCGATAAAATTTCGTACTTCATTATCATCTAATTGTGTTAAGCTGTTGAACATGTTTTGTCTATACTAACCTTGTTACATGTTACCAATTTGTGTTTGGCTAAACTTCGGGAGATGTAACTCGGCTCCGTCTGAAAAACGCTATCCAGCCATTTCTTAGCCAAGCGCCGAACACCCATGATGATTTAAAACACAACTTAATGTTGCATGCATCCACGAGATCAAATAGCTCTCAACGTGCGCGAAAAATGGCACCCAAAGCGGTTTAGTTTTTATATCTATAGAGCGTCTTCTTAAAACTGCACAAGTAGTGTTGAGATCACTTGTTTTCCTTTTGTTAACCTGCTTCCAACCTGTAACTTTCTTAGATGCTTTTTACATGCGTTTGTGGGGAATTAAAATTGTCTTCTTAGAAAGCGGAGTGGTAACCTCGCGAACAAACAGTGCGTGTACATATAATCGTATCATCTTCTAGAATCAAGCTTTCGACCGTTCACTACAAAGCGCCGTATTGCAATATGTCATTATTCGAGCGTTGAACAAGTGAGGTGCCTGTTTTCGTTGGGGGAGGCGTTAGAGAGAGTGAGAGAACACCGTGATATTTGCCACTATCAATAACGTGCATAGCAATAAGGAACGTAGTTGCGGGCGACATCTCAGTTATCTTCACTGGATATGTGCTGTTAAATACCTGCCTTCAAAACACAGGTATTAAATGCTCTTTAAAGATTGCTTTAGGTAAAATAGAAAAAAAATTATGATTGAGGTTAATAAACTTGACATTTTAACGCTTCATGTTAGACATTCCAGGACCCTGTTGACCCAGATATTATGTTACACATTAAGCAATAACTGTCAACTTTTTCTTTTATTAGTGGGCACACGTTCATAATCTGCAGACGATTTGAAACGAAAATATTCATAATGATTTGCAGTAGACATGCACTAAAGTTGCCTGTGCTAGATGTAAGCGATTAGTCTCTAAGCTCTAAGCCATTTTTCAGTCACAGAAATAAGCACCATCATTGCAAATGCCTACGATAAGTTTTATGAATGCATATTATATTTGTTTCATTGCGATTTCACTATGTGTAGTGTAAGTTATAACTGACATTTGGTAAAAATAGTACCTTACTGAAGATCCCTTAGGGTGTGTCCTGCATGTGATCTTTTTAATTGCAACTGTCTAAACTGTATGTCCATTTTCAGTAAAATTTCAGCACTTTCGCGGTAATCTTACCATGCTATAAATTTGGTCAAAAATGTCACTAAGTACGGCGATAAGTTTTAGCTATGAATATAAAAGAGTACTAATCATATTTTTAGGAGTGACCATCAACCAATATGTGATACCGCTTTTCGCATCATTTTGTGCCGGTTATCCGGTGATCTATCTACAAGGCTACCTGAGGATAGAACTATTAGACTGTATGATTACAACGATGCACAGCTGCGCTGTTAAGTTTTAAAAGGCCTTTTTTTTCGAGCTGGTTGTTGGAGAAAGCTGGGTATATATATATATATATATATATATATATATATATATATAC
>MNPL01001382.1:0-18898 GCA_002081605.1 Tropilaelaps mercedesae
ATATATATATATATATATATATATATATATATATACCCGCCTACGAAAGAGGATGCATCCATAAATCTTCGAATTGTTACCCACCTGCAAAGGGCTACGCTGACACATGCCCTGCATGTAGGTGGCGTTAAAGCAAATGTTATTTTTAAGTACACAGTGGCGCCAGAGGAATTTGTTGTGTCGCACGAGGAACTGGTTGCTCTGCTGGGATACCCAAGCCATATACTCTACCAACTGGTCGAATTCGCAACGCATCAGGTGTCCAAAAAGTCGAGCGCATTCTTTTTCACTAACATCGCCTGAAATAGCATAGCACGTGTGGAAAAAACGAAGCAAAACGTATGAAATTATATTGTACGAATCTATCGTCGAATTTATTCAAAATATTTTCCACTCTAGTTTAAAAATGTCTGATGAACAAGATTTTTAAACGCTGCGGTAGTTACAAATATTTTGGAAACCTATATACTCTCTGGGTATGACAGTAGCCATCCTACACTGTATCTTAGATGAAGGTGTAACGGTACTAGGAGGTACGCTCGGTGTTTGTATAGTTTTTACAAATGCAATGAGAGTGTCCTTTTGCTCGAAGTAATTCTTTTTGTAGCCGATAAATAAGATGCTTTTGGCTATATATACAACCTGTATAGTTAGTCATTAAGTACTTGCGTATAGCAATTGTGGCCAATAAAGACCATCTAAAAAAAGCATATCTGCCTAAACCTACACTATATACATGTATCATGCGATTCAACGCGGGTGCGCTCTATGTGCATCGACAGTATGAAGATGTATTTTTGCCCTCTGACTCCTTTTAGGAAAATTGTGTCGTCCACCACAGAGTTTCAATTTTGCTATTACATTCAGAAGCATTAACAAGGTAAAAAAGGCAGCGCGTTGAAACGATGACATGCATGTGCTCGCTCGGGTAAACTCATACTCTCTTCTATAGGAAGCTGTATAGTTTGCCAAAATAAGGCATTAAGCTCGAGCAGCTTGACTTACCGAATCTGATGCGTGTAGCCCCGGTTATATGATATGGTTCGAAGTGGTAGAACGTCTTAAGAGGGGTTTGCAAGATGTCTCCCAAAAATGTGCTCCCCGAACGAAAATATGATACAATGAGCACCCGACGAATCTCGCTCGGCGGAGTTACTCTGTACAGTTTCAGCATCGCTCCAACTATTCGACTAGCATCCTTCAAATTGCGGAATATAAGAACACGGCACCATATATATATATATATATGTTCCCTGCATCGTACTTTTCGTACAGTGTTTTCAGTTTTTACACGAAGGATAGAATACATCCTACAATTGAGAGCTATAAAATTGCAAACAATGCATTATTTTTTCGGAAACAATAGTTTTCGAAAGGTTAGGTTAGGTTAAGTTAGCATGTCGTCCATATGCGTCTTTCTTAAGAATAAGTTATCGTTGGATTCTGTTTCTACGTTCAATTAGCAGCTTGCTCTTTTCGAATAGAGGAGTCGCTAATGTTTAGTTTTCTCAGCACCCTTAAGGAAGAATATTTATATTCTGTTTTATAATTTGACGAGTGATGCTTACTTGTAATACTGGCATAGACGATTGTACTGTACTGCTGCGACCAGCACCTGGAAGCTGCCTGATGTTCGCTGCGCCAGTGGACCCTCTTGGCATTTTATAAGTTGGTGGCTTCGTGGGAGCTCGCTCGGAGTGGGTCCCTAACGATGCTGCCGCAATAACCGTTTGGGCATTTTTAGCCGTAACGCCCTGAAGGGCGTCATCTGCAGAAGCCACCAGGTCCCCTAAAAGGTTTATCACTTTTGAGATGTATCTTTTCTATTAATACTCATCTACAGCGTAATTCAGTTAAGACTGCTGTGGATATCACACAGACTTGAATGTTCCTGTGGTCGAATAGTTCTATTCTTAATTTTTATATTTTAACGTTAATTCAAGGTCATTACTGTATTTTAGAATTCGTTAATACCAATGTTGTCTAGCATTTTTCTCAAAGCCATACAGCGAGTCAGAACTTGATGCTTTTTGGCCAACGCTATATAGCGACTGTTTGATAATTACGTGAGATTTTTTCTTGACGACATTTTTTAATTTAAGCTTTCATTTTTATTAATAGAAGCCGCCATAGATGAAAGCTTCTACATTTCTTCCTGTTTCTCGTTGAAGCGAATGAAAAAGTTGAATACTTCCAAAAATAGCGTGTTATCATGTTTGCATTATAGTCCAACAGGTGCACGATATTTAATCAATCCCAAACACCGTTTCACCTTTTTGAGTATTATTTTAAACAAGCCCGACCAAACACACTATTAAATATAGCCGATACCATTTATATATTTGTCACCAACAAGTATTTTTCATCACGTCAGCTTCCCAAAAAAGCAAGATCTTTTATGAATGTGTGAAGTTTTTTTTTATACAATTGGACACCCATTTACATATATATTTTAAACGCCCATATATATTTTTTACTGCTTGCAGCACGTAAGAGACAACAAAGCTACGATGAATGTTGTGCTGTTAAGACGCATTAACTTTTATTAGCAGGAACACGTTATCAAAGTAATTTGTTTCCCTAGTGAACCAACCTAGTCTTAAGCGAAAAGCAAGGTTAAACTAAATATCTCGTTATAAGTATCTTCCTTCAGGGCTGACTACCAGCCGACATTTGACCTCTACGGTGTCGCTTTCGTAGTGCTTTGCAAGACAGACCCCATTAAATACAAATGCACAAGACTCATGACGAATTCATGCCCTACATTTTTCTTCCGGTAGCAAAGCGCACGCAAATGTGCCAGGTTACCAAAGTTAATATTTTTATCAGTTTAATAAGAGTAACTTTAAATATGAGACAAATATCTGATAAATCTTCGCCTCTTGGATGAATGCACAATGCTTTACAATTTACTATATATATTTAAATCACAGAGCTGTTATTCTACAATAACTTACCATGTTGAACCAAAAGGCTCTGCATTGGTTGTGGATCCGCGTATCTAATTAGGCTTTGGTAAGAGGTACCCCGATCACTGTAAGAGACTACTTGTACGAGAATGATAAGGGTCGAGCATAACGCCACCAACCCGAGGAGACAGCCATTGCGACGAGATATCAATGTCACGAGCGGATGAGCCGTACGCTAGGGACACAAATGAAGCAATCCATATAAACAGATATTTAGTCACATGGAGTAATGTAATGCGCTTCAATAATTGTCGCCTGCTAACCTACTATCGATTGCACAAACCTGCCCACAATTAGAATTACAGGTGAAAATGGTCAAAATCGAATTGCTTAAGTGTAACTGCTATTACCTAAGAGAAATTGATGTTTGTTCTCTCACAATCCGTCATCTTGGGAAATTCCGTTTTTTGGAGCAAATACTCTACCATTTTTTATTTTCCTTATTTTCTAGAGCAGCTACTCTGTAATATAGCTTTCTCTTCTAATAGAGGGATCGCGAAGAAGTACAAAGCGTATGGTAATCAGCAACGTATGAAGAATGTAAAATAACAACTTCAGCTTTTGGCTGATAGTAGGCATCCCTTGACGCAATCCACCTTCGAATAAGATGAACAACGGCGTAGGCGTAAATAAACTGTAGATAAAAGTGGGCCGTATTCGTAGCGGTAATGAGCTCTTATAAACCCGAACCGATGTAACTGAGTTAATCTATCTAGTTATATTAATGTCTGTGAAAATCATATCGTTCCTGAAAAATACTGGTAGTCATACTTAACAGCCTGTTGGTGTTGGATAAACTGGGTAGGTTAGAAGCGTCTATGAGCATGTAGTCAAGATGCGAGAGTCGTGTAAGACGCTTTTGAAGGGGCGCTTTCAAATGATTTGTATTTGTCATAGTATATTACTGCGGTCAATTGGTCAGATAGATTGAGCTAAGGAAGCATTGCCTAATTGCCGTGTCTACTGTACGGATGCAAATTGTAAAACTTTATCAATTATGTCATAGGGTATTAACCGAAGATTGGTTTAACATTCTACAAACCATTTTAGAGATTTTTAGTATCCTCACTAGCAATAAAGTCGGCACTTGAAAAACCAATACTCGAAAACGATTTCTCCGCCCACTTACAAATTGTTATGTCGCTTTTTATTTAAGTCCGTCCATATTAAAAGGCAGTCAAGCTGTAACATTGATCATTTTTTCATACAACAAACGTATTTCTATAAAAAGTAGTTTGCCCATCAAAACGTTTGAAGCACCAAACGCTTGACAATGTGCGTGTCTGTTTCTTGTCTTTATTAATGTCCGTATTTGTGAGCGACTGTACCGCTCAAATTAGCCCAGCAACATCGGATACAAAACACGCAATGGCAGATAACTGTCACGACCTCGTCCGGAATCAGCGATCTGCTTGCCATTATAATCATGAATTTTTATCACTTAATATCAAATGCTTCCCTTTCGTTTATTCGCAAATACCTAAAGTCCTGTGTGGCGGTGGTTCACTCAGACGATTCACGCTCATGTGTCGACTAAAGGAATAACAATACTGAACAGTTTGCCAATTTCTCCGTCCACAAAGCACCAGTGCACGGCACAGGGCGTTGTGAAAATTTATTGGCAATATATAGCTAGTCAGGGAAATAGTAGTTACACCAATAAACCGACTCAGGTTGTACCTATAATGGAAATACACCAAATGGCAATATGGCATGACAACTTATTTTTGTGATTGGTTTGAAATGAAAGAAAGCATGGTGTTGTAGGATAAGGAGTTTTTACTGGCACGGTTTCCCTAGAAAAAGCGAAATTCGTCAATAGTTCCAAACTCGCCCTTTGGGGTGACGTAATGATAGCACGTCTTCTTATTACTTCGACGAAACAAGAACGAATACCGGAATCGCTATAAAAGTTCGTTTAAGGGAGAACAACTTACACTATAATAGTTAAATGGCCTAGTATCTAAAATAATGATACCAATATTCTCTCTTTGTGTAGCCAAACGCACATGGATGTCATAACCAAAATCTAACTCGTCTCAGTTACTCATCGTATTAACAAATGGTATCCCATTTATTTCTCTAGATAATTTGACAATGTAGAATTTGGGCTTTATACAGGTTTAGGTTCTCTCGTTGCATAGGCCTACTCAAGTTTCCTGAAGTCGTCTATCTGCCAAAAATAACTTCGCGTTTCCGCTAGAATTCTCGCTTCGGTGCTGTAGCGGAGATAGCCATGTAGACGGCATTTTGTCTTGTTGGTCTGACTTCAGGCGTTTCGGAATCCACCCGTCTGGCATGCTGAAAACAATAGTTCTACCTGCTGTAAAAATTATTCATGAGATGTATAGAGTACTATCGTCACAGGATTTTCGATCCATTCTGGTCTGCCATCCGTGGCACTGCTCAAGCCACTCTGCGTGTCTCATCCTTTTAATTTATTAGCGTTCCATACCGGCTCCAGCCTATCAAGTCAGGAGTTAATAGACCCCGTATTTCTGCGAATAATATAGATGACCTCTCGCCATGTATACCAAAAATGAAGCGGTCTGGCAGGGTTACAGCTCTATTGACGCGTTCCGTCATAATGGCATGAGTCACAGCCTGTGCTTTTTTGGTCTGAGCGCCGGTTTATTTGGAGGCTAGATCTGAATCATTAGAATCGGTTTATCGTGTCAACGACGAGTTCTTGCTCTGACTGGTGGCATCCGGAATGCGTGAATGCTCAGTCGTAAAGTAAGCTGCTCCATAGAATCCGCATTACGCCTTGTGACCTCAGAATGACCAAGAGATGTAAACAAAGCCCATGGAACCAATGCATTGAGAAGGGCGAAATAGCGTTAGACCAGGAAGCAATGTAAAACTGAGGTCCCGAACATCAAGCAGTTCAGGAAATTTAAAGACGGATCCGAATCTACGCTACATCGGTCCGCCCTTTGAATCTCTAGATCTCCACGGTTGACACCTGGCCAAGCGCAATGAGCGTTATACACTTATAGCTATTTTGAGCATTGAAGGTCGGATTCTCATGGAACAACATCAAAAGGCTATTCTCGTAGACAGGCTCTGATCTCTTCGTGGACATCACATACCGAGAGGAGCTGTTTAGTCATCTGAAACCGCCCGGGCCCACTAGAGGATACAAGGACTTCGTTAAAAATATATTTTAAAAATTACCTTTTGTTCGTTTTAAAAAGGAATGCGATTCTTTTGAATTGCTTTTCGGAGGTAAACCAGAGATCTAACGGCACCATTACGGGATTTTTGTTCATGCCTTACGTTTATCGCATTGGTACCGCATACAAATTTTTGAACGGTTTTTTGGAACGTAGTTACGTCACCAATCTGCCTGTTAACGAAATATAATTATGGAAAAGCAGCCCGACGAATTTTTATAGTGAAGCGTAAAATTTTATGCCGGCCTTTACATAAAGTTATTTGAAGCTCATAATAACATATGCTTCTCAACATCATCTTATATAGAACGAGAAGATACACATCCATACTTAATGACATATAGATTCTCTACATGAGCAAACTACTATGACGATAATTATATTATTAATACTATTAATACCAATATTTCTAATACAATACATCCTCTACAAACAACGTTGACCACCATCTGTACTTCTGTTGTCCACACACATACAAAAAACTACACTGACGTTGTGCCATATCAATAACACGACCGGTTTTTCCTTGATATATTTACTTGCAATATATGTAAACGTGCGTAGCTTACATAAACAACAGCTAAGGGAGGTTTGCCTTGTATACCCTCAAACGACTGCTGTAGAGAGCAAGAGGCGCTCAGTATTTAAAGTGTAAGCTTAGATGTTCTATGAGACGAGCATGTGCTAGCACTAACATCACACGCAAAATGCACTCAATGGGTAGCTTAAAAACTTTTGCGTCAATGCAATAAACAAACTCACCATTGTTCCTTTTCATAGCATAATAGCAAACTACAGCCCGGAAACCTGCTTTTAATTTATGACCCGCCTATTCTTGTATATGCATTCATTCTATTCTTGCAACAATTTCTAAAATACACACTCCGGTGCACTAACATACTCCTATGTGTGTTTCAAAATCCAAATAAAAACGTCATAACCAATTGCTATTCGTTTCTCTCTCTGCTCCTACCTGCCATAAAACCTGTGCGTCTCACGTCATCGGCCCACTTATTATATTTCGCGCCTTTCAACTAGTAGAGAAGTTTTTGTTATTTGAGGCAGACGCGAGAATCGACAAAGAGTAAGTGATGGCATCACCTCGTCCCGCCGCTGAAGCAGAAGTTGCCAAACGGCGTTTGGTCAGCACCGCCATCTGCTTGCTTGCAGGTGGTGTGTGCTAGCGGTGACTAAATAGATAGCGAACCACGAGATACAAAAGCGGGAGTGAGAAAGAATGGGAGGGAGGGAGGTCAAACGTCATCATCATCCGCTACTTTCCGACACGACTACGAACTTACGATGTTGATGCCGTGAAAATCGTCAATATTCAGTAGGCAGTCGGTACGGGATACTTTGTAGGGCGGGGGTCAGAGCACCAGTGAAAGGTTAGCGATGAGGTGAAATTTCGTGCCCCATTCACTTGGATATTTTTATTGTTCGTTTACAACGAAACGCTATGGTACATGTTCGCTGAGCAGATAACAACATGCCAAATAACTTTGGCCGTCGGTGATGTTCGTAAGATGTACGTAAAATTCGTAAGAGTTATTTTTAAGAACTCTAAAAATTACGAACACTGAAGAACCGATGTTTTGGATATGGCGTGATAAAACAGTCTGTAGAGTTGTAGCACCTTGTCTCTTTTAGAACTGTAATTCGTCTTCATCTTAAGCTACCATTAGTGTAAGTATACGCTCTTAGTGCACCTTTCCTTTAATATAAAAGGGATAGATTTATAAACACGCCAACATTTAACTACGTTTAGCTTTTGCAACATTTGAATGTAGATGTTAAGCGACGACGGCAGGACGCAACGGTAGAGGACCGGCTGTCCTAAAGCATAATCAATTACTGAATTGTTTTAATATTGAAAATGTTGTAACGTTCAATTGTCGTAACAATCCCGCTAATACTATTAGGAGACAATGCTTTTTGCACTCGGCAATTCTTACCACGTCACCACGTTGACAATCGTTAGCATTTTCTTCAACGTCGAGTGAATCCAACGCCCGATAGAATATCCGTACGTGTCCAGGTAGCTTCATTATATTGCCATCACTGAAGTCACACAAGTTAGTCTTAATCCAAATGGAATGGTTTTATTGACTTGCGGTAAGCTGGTTAATGTCATGCCAAGTATGCGGCTCTCTTACGAGTACCTTGTATGACACCAATGGCTTATATCTTTTTTTAATTTTTTGCCACTCGCAAAAATGACACGATAACCGTTTTATGGCTCTCCTAGCGGTCGAAGTTAGCTAGTAGCTGTTGACTCATATTGCAATTCAACCCTTCAGTTAATTGTCAGGATTTACTCTTTCAATACAATTTTACACACGGCTCTATTGAGAGAACTTACCCATCGAATTTGTCACACAATGCCGACGAGAAGCTCCGCGCACCTTCTAATCTGTTTAGGATTAGGAGACCGAACCACGATACATAAAGTATTTCGTACGTTGGAAAAAGGAACCTCCTGCTCGAGAGGCACGCGTTGAGCCTTTACCTTGTTCAACTCTAGAAAAATATCCACGGCGAGGATGGTCGTTTTTTACGAAGAAGCGTTTGCACGAAGGCACTGAGTGCGCGTCAAGGGCAGTCTTAGTTTTCAACTTCATGCAATCGAAATCCTACTGTTCAGTGCCGTCAATAACCTGGAAGCACTGGACGATGAACTAAAGTGGCCTGCAGCGGAATGTAAACTTGGATACGGGGAGGGGTTATGTAAACACCAAACTCGCACAGGGGTCCGAAAGTCCTTCACGTCCGGGTGTGATGGGACGAATTTGGGGTGCTTCGCATCGCTAAGTCTTGCGCAGTGCTGGCCGTCGAAACGTTCTGTGCGACAAACTCCATCTACTGAGAAGTGCCAACCTACTCGAATGGACGACTATAAACTTCTACGGGCAATATTCGTGTTTAGCGTTGTTTCATTGCAACTCGACTGATGTCAGGGAGAGCTCGTAAAAAATTGAACATAACAGTTGGACACTACAGTACCATGATTGAGCAATGTGTCACTCAGTGGACTTGTTTATGACGAAGCCCAACATCTTTCTCCCTGCAGCTTTAGCGACCAGTCCCCCATATACTTTCCCATGTAGAGTCTCATAGGTAAACAAATACATCGGGAATATTCACTTGCATGCCTTTACCAGGCACACCAACCTTTGCTCGGTATCAGTGAAAAGTCAACCGACAGCTGGCGACCGCAATAAATTTCGCTCGAAATTTTCGTTCAATTCCTCGCAATGCTGAGTCAGAACAAATCTCAGACGAACCACAAGTGTGAACCCTACCGCGCAGAGCGAACAGTATAATATGTGGATGCGGTAAGGGCCGTCTTGTCCGCACAGACGTCCAAGTTCAGTGTCAGTTTGCCAGCTAGTGTAAATAACACAAACGTATATTAAAGCAACCGTCAGAATGTGCTGTTCCCTGCTCCATCATGTCATGCCACATAGGACTCGCTGGTGTCTCTCGCCAAGCAAATGCAGATCGAACGCGCAGACAGGCCATGGACACAACAAATTAACGCTATCCCAGGTATTGTATGACATATTAAGGCATGTACACGGACACCGGTAGCATTAATAATGCATAAAACCTGGCGAGTTTGAACTGTACAATTTACATTGACAGTTCGTCCGTTGGGTTGGGTATTCCAATGAGAACAAACAGAGGTACATTCCATATATTTACGATGACGTTATGTATCGCAGAAGGCACCGACTGGTTGTGGGCAGCCCATATACTTAGCGAATACAGTTCAATAGTACTTTGATGAATGTTAGCCATTCCGAGCAATTGCGTGACTGCTAACAGCTGCAAGAAGCGGCGCTTAATGCTAATGGCGCGACACAATACTTCTACAGGTGAGTCCGTCACGCGAGAGGAATCTTGTGCCGTAGCTATCACAAAACGGAAATTAGCGAGATTTTCTGTTCCTACGTTTACAGCAACAGAACATTATACTAGTCCTGTCTAACGTAACTCAGTCAATCACCAAATGCAATTTTTGGAGTTCTCTTGCTAATGGAAAACGGAACCAGAGTGCCTACGCATCGCTTCAAGCAAACGCACCAGGAACAATAATGGCCGCTTAGTCGACCGACTGAGTATCGAATGTTATGCTTCAACAAGCATCGTTCAAGCGGGACAGAAGCAGCTGCAAAACGTTCTTCCTTCGGTAGTTCTTTTTCCGCGGCCTCGCCTTCACCCTTTCTCGTCCTCGGTCACGTCGCAAAAGAACAAAACAGCGCAACTAACCCATGCAGAGTTTTTATATGGGCTATGTGTCGCTGTCTGTACTCTTCCTCTGGGAGCCATGTAGTGGCGTTCATTTTAAGTAGTTAGTAAAACTATATGCCTGTCTGCTATCAACGTGTGCATTGTCGTGGAATTGTATCGCCGGATGGACATTTTGCCAGGCGCCGTATCTGCTGAATCCATAGCTGAACAGGGCAGAAAAGGAGACGGACAATTTCAAGTCGATGACTGATTTCTAGATCAGCCCCTCGAGATCGGCTGATCGATTCGAACTAGTATGTTTGAATCAAGTGTGCACGAATGCGTTTAATCACATAACACCAGACGTATGGCATAGATTTCAGCAGTTTGTGCTAGCGATTCGTAGCGAGAAAGCTGCAGTCGCGACAGTGACAGCTTTCCATCTTTGTGGGGTAAATGGAAAGAAGATACATTGTGTTAAGCGAGCCACCGGCTGATAAGCAGATCAACACGTCGAAAGCGTATTGCGCTAGCTGGCGATCACCTAAATTTGAATATTATCGACCCAGTTGAAACCTTCTCAGAATACAGTGCTCGTCTGCATATTTGCAGCTTATGAGAAGGAGTTAGGCCAACCTGTGTCTAAAAATGATTGCATCAATTTGCATGGAAATCTGCCATTCAGATGAGTACAGTTTACGTAACTGTTGAAAACCGGTCATTAGCTTCCCACTCTGTTGCTCTATTTCTAAATACTCTGCTCTAGCTACGCACTCGGCCCTAAAACCAGAAGCAAGCTTTAAAATGAACACTATCCACGGCTCGAATGAACTCGCAGAACTGACAAGCATGTTACAGTACTAATGTAATGGACCGAATCAGACATTTCCAACTACGTCGAAGTTAGTTGGCTAAAATGGCTAGCGCCAGGTGATAGCGCAAAAACCTTTTGTCTTGGCTTTGCGTTGAACTATGTCATACGGGTTGTAAGGTAACGCTATTGAATTGCGCGGTTGCAGGCGCCCTTGCTGGCCAACCCTTTGCTGGGGGCGCATGTGGCATCTTCCACGGAGGCGTAGTTCGGCGTCGTATAAAGGTATATTCAAAGTACTATTTACGCTCAGCGGCTTGTGGCTGACAATAAACGCCGAAAGGGGACTGCTGTATAGCGGCCGCTTCGCCTCCGGCGAGCCGGTGCCCACGCTACCGACCGAGAAGTGGCAGAACACTGTGCCTCTAGACCTGCCTAAATGCAATTTTCGCCTGATTGAACTTTTCATTGGGCAGATGGTACCTCTAGAAAAATTTTATTATGCATTATTATGGCATATAGCGATTTCACATCCGTCAACTATTCGCCACACAAAGGACTTAGGACAACGTAAAGCTCTTTTGCGGCGGCGCGCTAACAGTTAAAAGACTTACTCCGGGAGGTCGAACAGATTGGGACCAGCATCCGGCAATGGCAGTACGCGCTTGTTGAGTTTAGACTGGGGGATGGTATACACACAAGAGAGCGAAAAGAGACGTCAGAGCATACAAATTCCGTCCAAGCAACGAAATTACTATAAGCGGAGTTTACACTTTTAAAGCGCACAGTTGATGATGGTGGTTTTAATCAAAACAGTGGAACAACAAAAATATAGCTATGGACACGCGTGAAGCAACGGTAAGCCCTACCCACTATATTGAGCCAAGTGTTGATGCATATGGACAACGATGTAATCGAATGGGAACTTCGAATGTTCGTTCATAGCGTGACATTCCGTGGAATACAGATAGACCTCTTCGAAGGGAAGACGTCTCGACGTGCCTAAGGCATGCGAAAGTGATCGATAAGAGGATCTGCACAGATTGACCTGAAGGTGGTAAATTTCTAATCGTTGACGTGGTACGGTGGATAAACAGTCATCGACAGGACTTCAGCTTACATTATATATACAATATTGTTATAAAATTATATATATGAACTATATATGTAGACATTATCTCCACGATGTGACGTATTAGTGAATGAGTTTGCAAACGAAGTGCGGCTCAGTAAATTCAACTGCAAATACTTGAAATACTTCGGTTGTACATATAAAAAAAACAACTTAGGTTGATGGGAAGGCGGTGACAGATACCATTGCGGCTAATCCCAGTAGCAGACAATAGTTTCAAGTCGATCAGCATTGCTTTTTGCGTCGAACATGTGGATTACATGCTAGCCTATTCTTCTTTAGCTTTTTTTTTAAGCTCTCATAGTGCTGCATGCCCATGTCCCTATACTAAGAATTACTGTTATAACCATTGTATTTGCGCATTGCATCGTTATCTAGTTTGCATTAGATAGTATAGGGCCTATTGGGCAGATACGGTCCAAATAAACCGGTGTGACTAAAATGACGAATCATTTACGAATCTACTACTACCACAGACGACTCGATAGTTGTTCCGTTTCCCGGTGTAAGACAACGTCATTCAGTAAAATGCTCTGCAAATATAGAACTTGTCAAAAGCATTGTGTACTACCTATGTAGAAATGGCCAATAGAAATGCAATAAATAACACACAATATCAATAATAAAGTAATATCAGTTGTAAGAAAGTATATTTTAAATATATGTGGATTTCAACACACGAGTGCCGAAATGACCTGACAAATCGGAGATTTTTCCCCTTGGCGCTAACGACTTACCCAGTTAAATAAGTCTAAACAGCTGAGCTCATGAAGTTTAATGCGGCGTTTAATATTCAACTCGCTAACATTACCACCCTGCTTTCTGTTTCGCCAATAAGCCTATCTAATCGTGTGAACAATATATGCCAGCTTCGCATTCACTTGGAACTAGATAGAACAAGTGAAAATAAACCCTGCATATTTTTGCGCTTTTGCAACCGTTGCCCTAGTGTTGCTTGGCAGCAAAATTGCATTTTCAATACAGTACGTTTTCATCATGTTCAAGATCAAGTGATAGTATTATATAATACACTATTAACGTCCGCCCTAATTGAATTGAACCAACTGCCAAGTAAATCAAATGCTCTGATAATACCAATAATAAAAATGACGCGTATATAAGCATTTTTCAAATGATCTAAATGAACGTGCATACTATGTAAACTGTCAAAAAATGACTTTGTCATAACTTCCAAGTTTTATATGATTACAGGGGCACCCCTAATAGGAGTTTGGTATTTTCCTCACTTCTCATCTCCCCTAAGCACATGTAGAGATTCGTGCAATGTTTTAAATTCTACAAAAGAAAATGGCTTATCTTTCTTGAGATGCGCACGCGTTTTGTCTTACCTCTGTCACTCTGTATTACTGCTTTGTACCAGACGTTGCGCCCCATATACACGCATCCACTATGCTGCGCCAAAAGAATGCTAAGACTGACAGCCAGAGACAGCTTCTACACTGTGAATTGTGGGGGCTGACGGAACCGAGGGATTGGGCTCAGTGACAAAACAGGGCAGAAGTGTAGGAGCGCCATGTGAATAGTAGCAATTGAGAGTTCCATGGACGTCGGAACATAGTCACAAGCACAGCTGTGTTTGGAGTTTTTTCCATACTGTACTGTCTCCGGCATGCATTACTCGAAATGTACGACGGCCTGAGGCCATACAAAGTTGGGGGTAGTCCCGAATACCTCTTCGCTTGTGCTCGTTGCTAGTAAGAGTTCGTCCGCACCTCGGCGTCTTCTCATTGCACCGTCTCTTGAAGAAAGCTTAAAGTGCTAGGTTCTCGTGGCAACTAGATCTACACTTTTAAGGCATATCCAGCCGTGCCAGGTTGCTCAGAATGCAAGACTTCATCGGATATTTTCCATTACCCAGAGTAAAGGGAAAACGAAAGACTTCACCTTGCGTACTCTACAAACTAGAGGACTAAAACATCGAATGTAGTTATTCATACATTTAGTTTCACGCTATGACAGACGCCTTGCGAGTAGAAAACGTTGACTATATACGTATATACATTCTCGGCATGACGTTACTACACTGTTGTCTACACTGAGGGTCGTGAGACCCGTATAACCAGATTATAGTAGTTATTACTCACCGAGCGTAAGCTTATACAAATTCAACTGGTTTTTATGCAACGTAACGCATATATGGTGTTTACAAAATGACACGTACAACACGGAATCAGAAAAGTAAGAAAAGAAACTCATTTTATTTAAAACAGCCGTTTGCTTATTTCAACCTCCTGGTGAGGGGCGGGTCAAGATACGGCACACGCCAAAATAGCAAACTCGTTCAGACATTAGCCTGTACACTGCATGCTTGGAAGAAAGTGGTTTCAAATCTTTGCACATACACGCCGTGTTACTGGGTAGACTAAAGGTGTCATCGCCATCCATCTGCCTCCCTTGCTCTGGCTGATACTGCGAATACTCTTGAATCAAGCTACTGCTTTAAAACGACTCATCAAGCTACAGTGGCTGCAGTGATTTAGAACGTACGTGTGCGCATGTATGAGTCACTCCCTACCGAGTAATCTATAAATGCCCGGTACTGCCAAGCTCCCTAATTGTTCTGATCATGTCAAGGTAAGGTATGGCAGCTGTTACGCAGCTGCAGCCAGATGGGCCCACCGAGCAAAACCTCTGTCTAAAAATACTCCATTAGAGAGCTCAGTTACCGGTAGTCATCTCGGACGTTGGTGGCGAATTGACCATCCCTGACGGCCTTTGGTGGTAGCCTCGCCTCAGATCAGTGACAACACCGGATTAGCTAGAGAAGGTCCACGTGCAAACAAATGTGCCCAGGCGGTTCGCTCTTTACGGCATATGAGGCAAGAGAGGCTTGCAATAATTGCAGAGTTGATAACGAATTTTTTTAATACTCTAGTCTCTGCCTGAAGGCAATGGAATATATTCAGGATATATTTGAAGCATTTTTGTAAACAGTGGTAGGATAGACCAGTAACGTGTAGTCGGCGGGTGCCTACTATGTAAGCCAAGCAACTTCAAATGCCGACCGCTATCACCCTTAAGGACCCTTATCGCCCTTAAGGACAAAATATAACTTATTCGGCAACATGATTTGAGCAGTTTACTATTTTAATGTGGTATGGGTGCTATCATTTACTTGGGGTGGCCTCTTGGTAGAATTGGGCATTGCACAGCCTCTAGGTTTACAAACCACTTAAGCCTCTGAAGTTTCGTGTTGTAATTGCTGTTCCTGTTCTGTATCACCTCATATTCTTCTCATATCAGACAACAGACTTCTCACAACAGACTTATCGAATTTCTGCCTGGTTCCACCAATGGTCTTGAAAAGTACATAGTGAATAGACAGTCGCATATATTATACGCACGCTTCATTGTTTAAAATGGTCGAAGAACCTATCTTGAGTCCTTACCCCTTCGGCAAAACTATTATTATCGCTCAAGGAATCTAAAGCAAAAGAATCCAAAAAATTGTTTTGTTAAATCGGCCGATATTTTGTCCCAAAGAACATGCTCAAAGCCTACTTTTATCAGAGGCTCTACACATATTGTTACAAGTCTAGAAGAAAAACGTTCTATCGTCCTTGTCCACGCACCGCAATGCGAACTGGCTGAGCACCTGCGGTTACAATCTACAACATCAAGACGCAGCATTGTATTCAATCATATGCCATGATAAGAACATATTTGGTGATGAATGAATGGCGTGACTCGGGTGTAGGTTGATTCGAAGCTATTCGATGGCACAAGCACACGGGACGGTATATCCTTTGCTCTTACGTTGTTCGTCAACCAAAGCTGACTCACAAGAGACGACGATTGTGGCGCCTATCGATAATAGATTTTCGATTTGCTTATTCAAGTTGTCGTCGATCTAATTGAATGTGTCCGTCGCCGATTCGAATCGGCTATCACCCGAACCGATAGATGAGGTGTTTGTCACGTCTGAATCACTTCTTCGGTCTTTAAGTTTAGACCGTCGCCATTTCACTCCGTAGGGACGGAATGGGTATATTTTTGCCGCTTACGTGGTAATTTGCGATGGTTAGCATGAACCGTTGGAATAGAGAAGATTTATATACGCTAGTTATACTTCGTGTTAGCCAATCAGTAAAAAATTGCCGGTGTATTATGTAGGGCATTTTAATACAAATGAAGAATACGAAGCAGCGCATGTAAAATAAATGATACAGAGCATAGTCTCTTAGCCGTATATATATAGCTGGATCAGTACAGTAATCAATGAAGCACATTTTTACAAAACGTCTTCAAAGGCCTCAATAGCCAAGTGACGCACGGCTGGTTAGAATACCATTAACAATCGCAAACTAAATAAAAATTCCTTTGATACTACGGCTTATAGACTTAATTGCTACGGCGAACACTGTGCCGTGATCAACTGCTAAATATGGGCATTGGTTCATCCGCTGCCCAATCCACTGCACAGGTCAGACCAAACTCGAAAGTGGTTACTCCGTTTCTGATCGCCATTAACGCTGGAACGCGTAACGTTTGACTGGCTAGCAAAACTAACATACATATATAAGGGTCATTAAATGAAATCGCAAACACCTGTAAACGACCTTTGCACACGCAGCTCGGTCAATATAAGCACTGTTCCTCGCGGCAATGATGGCTTCTGTCATCATCGTCTGTCTGTTACGAAATGGGAAACATTTTCACGAACATTTTAACGCGAAAAAAGTCAGTTCGTAAACTATCGCCACTCTTTATCGGCTCGATCGGCCCAATCGCCGCCAACCATCTTATCGCAAATTATCTAGTATGTCCCGTTGTTCTGTTACCAAGCTCTATTCAACTCCCGTGGGCTGATTCGATTTGAACTCATTTCTGCATCAATTCGTTTATCAGCGACGTGTCCTACATACGATTGCGGTCAGCCAACACCCAAATAAACCGTGCCAAGCCCGCGGTCTCTGGAGGCACCACTTTTGCCATTGTGGACACCGCGGATACTTGTCTGTTACCCGAGCGCAAAAGCGTCTGCACTTCCTCGCCTTGAAGCGCTCCCACTGTCTTTCCTTCAGTGACGGTGGATTTGCGTCACGGACAATACGTTTTTGCGTTGTGCTTTCCTCGCTCGCACGCTCTATGAAGCTGTACGTTATTATTGACGTTGCCGTTGGTGCAGATGGCAGCAACGAGATGTCCTGATATGACCGCTCTGTCGTATTTGGGGAAACAAAAAGATTAGCCATAGCGATATTGACTGTCGAAGTCTGGGCTGTGTCGTAGTTCAGTGGGTCCAAAATTCGCTGCAAGCATCAGCAAAGTGAAGTAGCCATGATAACAGGTGATGAATAAGGGGTGGCACTGACTGAGTGGTGGTCATGAGGCAATCGAGCACCAATTCTTTTTCCTCTTTTCCAGCCCAAAACCTTCTGCAGGGCGGTGCGCCCTAGTAAACAAATGACCTCTTCGTAACGAAGCAACAACAACGGTACCTCTCCGAAAAGCGGTTGACACCCGCATTTGACGCAAGAAATCTACAAACGAAGCAACTAAATTTCCCCAGAAAAATGTCGAAGAGTGATTTTAAAATATGATAATCCTAGACGAACTTCGGGTGTTTTTGAGTACTCGTGGTTTAGACCGGGCTAATGAGATATAATCAATGAAAGATTGCAATTTTAAAGTCGTTGCATTTTTACATCATGCATTGCATGCATTGACTGAACGAATGTGTCACCTATATGTGTGCAAAGGGAACGTGCTGCAATCATCTGTGCATACGACAAAAGTCTATTGGGAGTAAATTATTGGGGTATATTGTGTTTTCAATTGCCTAAAATGTGGTGGTTCAGCTTGATAAGGAATATTAACAACGTGGATAGGGGTTTTCGGTAGTCTCGACTTCATTCGTATCGATTACCCTTGAGCTGGCAGAGATGAATTCGGTCGAAGCGTCCAGTAGAATAGCAGAGATAGATTAGTACCCCAAAACGGTGAGTGAAATATAGATGTACACGATACATACAAATATTATAAACACACAAACTACTGTGGGCCTACACGCCATATTTTTGCTGGATACACTTGTCTGATACTCAATCTGATATAAAAAATTGTTTAACGTTAATTTCAAGTTCAGATGTATTTCATGCAACCATTATTACCTAACACAAGAATTGCTTTAAGAGCATCATCAGACTAACTCTGTAAACTAATTCACTTACAGTTAGCTATATATATAAACATGTATTTCATGCAGCCATTATTACCTAACACAAGAATTGCTTTAAGAGCATCATCAGACTAACTCTGTAAACTAATTCACTTACAGTTAGCTATATATATAAACATGAGTTTAATATGTACACTCAAACATACAACTCAAAATCAAAACTAATATACATAACGACCTACTTTCAACGCATCATTAATACAACGCTACTACATGGTTAATCAAGTGGTTAGTCCTTGTAACGCGTTTGGAGGCCGTTATAACGCTTAGTGATCATCGAAATTACATTACTGGGTCACATGCTATATAGGCCCCCTTATAGTATCTGGACCGTTGGCTACCTCAATGAAATATATATATATATATATATATATA